>JAGFNQ010004075.1:0-54647 GCA_024364735.1 Boesenbergia rotunda
TAGAAACCATTTTCCTAATTAATTTTGGAGACAATAATATATAAGAGCATCACCTCTTAAATCATATTTTATTCATGGATTTAATTAATTACAACAAATTATTTTCTAAGGGTGGCTCCCCGAGGCTCAGATACCCAAAGAAAAGTAATTTGTCGTAAATCCAATTTGGTCCGCTTCGGAAGCGTAACCAAATTAAACATGACAATTTCATTTAAAATTGGAAAATTAAATTACTACAACTAACTTTAAATTGGACGGCTCCCCGAGGCTCAATCCAAAATAAAGAATTTTGTTGACAATTTAAAAATCAATTCAAATTTAATTGTCAATTAATTGTCCATAAATTTGTCTAGACTTTCTTGAAAGAAAGTGCCCAAAATTGCGAGATTTCATAATAGGTTTTCAGAATAATTGTAAGTTTCTGGTACAAAGAAAACTTACATATTTTCAAAATTGGAAAATTTCTAAAATTGAAAAATTTCCAAAATTGGAAAGTTTCCAAAGATGGGAAGTTTTCACAATTATTATAAAATTTCAGAAACTAGGATATTTCAAACGTTTGCGAAATTTCATGAGGATTTCCAAACTTCGAAATTCCTAAATCTAAAATTTATTATAATTGGAAAGTTTCCATAATTGAAAAAAAAAATTCAAAATTGAGATTATGACAAAGTTTTCCACAAAACAATTATATGATTATGTCGAACACTAACCGGCTCTGATACCACTGTTGGGTCCGGGTGCATGTTGACAAGGATACGGGTTTGTAAATTTTAAAATATTTACGTGCAGCGGAAGAATTAGCTTAAATAATTTCTCAAATTATTTTTAACCACGTATATAGTATGCGACCTTATGATGTGTGGACATAATCATAAATTAAAATTTTATGGAAAAGTAAACTAATTTACTTTTTACCTCGCGTAACTCGAAGAAAAGGGACGAGATCCAACCGTAGCGTCCCTTGGAAGCTCCGCCTCTATTCGCGTCCACGCCGAGTTCTCTTCGGGATGATTTCGCAAAGCCACGAGTTTTGTACCGACGAGAACTACTAGATTCTCCAAAGGCACAACTAGAAAAACAAGAGAGAAAGATGGAAACTAACCACCAAGTAACGGAATCCAAATTCCGGGAAGGAAGGAGTTGCGACCCGCTTCTTCTTCTTCTTCTTTGGCACCTTCTTGGTGGATGTAGCTTACGCCAACCCTAGGAGGTGAAGGTGCGCCGGCCCTAGGAGGAGTGGGCGCCGGCCCTAGGATGTAGAGTGGGCGCCGGCCCTAGGAGGAGGAGAGAAGGAGAGGGAGAGAATAAGAGAGAGCTACTAAATCTCTTGATAACTCAATTAAGGAATTCAAGCCTAGCCTTGGTTCCTTTATATAGTAGCCTCTCCCTTGCCAAGTCTCTCCTTTAACGGAATTTTTCATAAGAAATTTATCCTATAAATTTTCTTATGAATTATTCCATTTATGCCTAGTTTTATTATAACTAACTTTATAATAAAACAAATACATCTCTCCTTTTATTATGGAATAAAATTTACAAGAAATTTATAAATTTTTCTTATCATGGTAAAATCAATTCTTAATTGATTTTATAAAATTAAAATAAACTGATCCATGGTTCATTTTAATTTCCATAAAAAGAATAAATTTCTATAAATTTCTTTATATAAATTTCTTTATATAGATTTATTTATCCATAATTTTTATAAAACAAATCGCGCTTGATTTATTTTATAAAATAAACCAAATAAATTGGTTTATTCCCCTTGTAGTGGCCGGCCAAACCAAAGAGGGTGGGCACCCTCTTTGGCCGGCCACACCAAGCCAATCACTCGCGAATTAAACTCATTTAATTCGTCCAATAAGCCTTCAAAAGACTTAGCCATTTTAAGCTTCCGTTGCGCCTCTGATTAATTCAGATTCGACTTATTTCTCTTGATTGAAAAATCTAATTTTCAACTCGTTTTAAATCCCTCGGATTACTCGTAGTGCGTGAGACTAAATAGGCTTTCGATTTATGTTGGCCGTCTATAATCAAGCAATTATAGAACGATCATGAGTGGCACCTAGTAGTACATCATGACCCCCAATTAATCGAAAGATCAACGGTTGACCTCAGAAATAATTCTGAAACCCTTCAGCAGCTCTAATGAATCGTGCCTCATTCCCTTCACCATCTTATACCCACTTGGTTCAGGACATGGTCTGTTTGTGTCAGTCCCCACTAGACTGACTACGTCACACCTAGCCCAAGTAGTGTCTTTCTCGTCCTTTGGATTTCTAATTCTCTCATGTATTTATGAGACTCATACTCTAAACATGATATGCTCTGGCCAGAGGCTTTGAGTAACAATCCGACGATAGGCCTGGGTATACATCTCCTCGCAAGGAGTGGTGAATCCTTTGTAGGTTGTTCAAACATCTTCGGGCACTTCGGCTTATACCCAATCATCCTGGGTCCACACCTCCTTGGAGATGCTTGCTTAAGATGTTAAAGTATAAGTCTCCATGACCAAGATGACTTGAACACCGCAAGTCAAAGGAACATCGCACTTAAGCTGCAGTAAGAACTTCATTGACATATCTATATAGATTACCATATGAAGTTTTACAGCTAGTCATTCCAATGAACTAGTTCCCTTAACTAGCATCCATGTTTATCTCCGGACATCCCAATGTCACCAGCCAGTGAGAATCAGTTGATTAGAGAATAACTCATGCTAGTCTCAACAGAATTGATAGTGTCCTTTTTTATCAATTCATCGACTAGGGATATTTTCAATACTTCACAATTGCACATGTAGAGATAATCACTAGTTGTGTTCCCATCACAAATTCTCTTATGCTGTGAATTATATTGCGGACATTCAGTAGATGAGTTTAAGATCCCAATCAAATACACTAACATGTATACTCAAATAGTGAATTATCATTTATTAAAATAAATGTTTACAATCATAAGGCGATTGCCTTAGGATACTTCTCTCATATCACTAACACTTAGTGTGGTAGTGCCCTATCTCACCACACGTAAAGCATCAGATCTTCTTCTTTTTAGCTTGGGCCTCTTCATTCCTACACTTCATGTTTGATTTAAACGGAATTGAACTGAGTGTAGATTTTACCTCCTTTTTACCTTTTGGGCACTTGTCCTTGTAGTGCCCCTTTTCATTGCACCCAAAGTATATAATGTGGTCCTTTTTATTTGCTTTGGTGGCGGTGGAGGTGGAGGCTAGGTTGACTTCTTCTTCAACCTCTCTTGATGATGTGGAAGTTTCCTCTTGTTCTCTCGATGAGGTGGAGGATCTCTCACTCAATTCCTCTATCTCACTTGAAGACGTTGATACTTTTTGGACTCTCGAAATTGTTTCTTCAAGCTCTTCCACTAGTTGAGGTTGTATAGGGATCTTATGAACTTCTTTCAATTTGCTCCACAATTCACATGCATTTTGGTATTTCCCTACATCACTCAAAATTTTGTTAGGTAAAATATTAATCAATATATTGATTACTTTTTCATTGGCCCGAGATTGTTCTTGTTGCTCTTTGTTCCAATATCTAGGACGAAGCTTCTTCCCGTGCTTGTCCTTTGGAACTTCGAAGGGCTCTTCTATGGCTATCCTACATGACCAATCCATGCTAAGCCAAGTCTCCATCCTTGCCCACCAATAGTCGAAGTCTTCATGATCGCAGGGCGGTGGGATGTAGATGTCGTCCCCAAATTTATCTTCCATTGTTCTTCCTCTAGCGTTCTTGCTCCCTCGGCGATTAGTCCGATCAAGAGCGGTCCTTCGCTCTGATACCAATTGTTAGGATCGATTGTGGCGTGCTAGAGGGGGGTGAATAGCAAATCTCGGCTTGTTCTTCCTACGTTGTTAGTATGTGCAGCGGAAACAATAATAATAAACAATAAAAACAAAGAAAGCACTGCTAACAAACCTATTTATTTGGTATCCACCCCGGCCGGGTGACTAATCCAAGAATCCTTCGATGAATCACTCCCCGGATAACCTCCGGATAGCCAGCGTCGCTCCTTGTGGGTGGAGAAACCTCGCCACAACACCTCGGACACTATCTGGGCACAAAAGACTACTAACACACTTTACCCAAGCGAGTTTCGTCGAGGATCCCAACCACCACGAAGTCCTCTTTATATAGGACTCTGGCTGAAACCCTCGCTACCAGTCGACTGCCCCCAGGGCAGTCGACTAGTGCCATTGAAATCCGACCGTTGCACCCCCAACGTTCGAATTCTCAGCCAACTCACCAGCCACCGACCAGTCGACTGCCCCCAGGGCAATCGAATGGTCCCCGGACAGAAACCTTCTGTGAGTTCCATCAGTCGACTGCCACCAGGCCAGTCGACTGGTCTACTCACCCACCTAAGGTTACCCTTCCTGAGTACATTTCACTCCGCACTCAAACCCTAGGATTTCCCGAGTACAATCACACAGCACTCGTACCCTCACGACTCGACTGACTCCTCATCCGCAGCCTTGACTATTGCCTTCGCGCCCTCTTCATCTTCGGCTCCCATCCCTCGGTTGCACGCAAGCCTCTAGCTTGCCTCCATGCCATCCTTCACGCATGTCTTGAAGTCCACGCCCATCAGCTCATCTTCCTTGCTCTCTAAGGTCCCTCGGGTGTACACAAGCCTCTAGCTTGTCTCTATGTCACCCTTCACCGTACTAAGAACGTCCAGTCAAGTCCATATGTGTAACCTGTACAACCTGCACACTCAACATATACATATGAGATAACAAGGGTAAACCTAACTTAAACCCTTTATCCAAATATCAAAATACTTGATCACTCCGGACCATAGATTACCTCGACACCAGATAGCATCTGTTAGAAGTTTGAGTTTGTGAGAATTTTACTAGTTTCTTTTAGCCCGCTGGCTGACTTGTGTTTGTATATTATTTATTTAATTTGTGTTGTTCTTATTTGTGATGCCACTGACCTAAGGAGAAATCATTCTTTTGCTTTTCTTATGGAGGGGCAGACATAGTGGGAGAAGCCACTTTTCTTTTTTATTTAGTTTTTCACATAATGGTACTCGCATTTGAGTAGCCTCACTAACCTTGTGTTCAGCAGACTCACCAACTCTTTGTGTTTTGTTAGCAGGACCCAATCAGGTCGGTAACAATCTGACTCTTAAAGGCTGGCCACTGACAGTAAGTATTACCTTTTGGAATAACCGAATAGGAAGATCCTAATTAGTATATATATATATATATATATATATATATATATATATATATAATATATATATATATATATATATAAAATTCTGATCTGCTGCGGATCGTACGATACGGACCGTGCGATGCGGACTACGTGCGGACCACAATGTCAGACAGATCAGGCAACTGCCTGATTGGTCACGTAGGGCGTTGTGCCGATGGTGGCCGATCGTCGATCGGACACCATCGGCGGCCTTCCGCCGCCCCCCAAACAAAACTATAATCCTAGGGGTAGTGGTGAACCCTAGGGGTAGCAGTGAACCCGTCGGGATAGCGGTGAACCCGTCGGCATTGGGTAACGGCTGATCGATCAGGTTGACCGATCAGGCAGCCATGTACATGATCCGTATTATATATATATATATATATATATATATATATATATATATATATATATATATATATATATATATATATATATATATATATATTGTGAAAAGGTTCTTTAATTTGAGAGGTATTTGCAGTTACATTCATTTGGTAGCTCAATATGCTATAGTTTGTAAGTGATTAGCTAGCCACTTGTAAAATTATAACTCGCAGAGAATCTACTTTAGTTTTCTAGGAAGGTGTAATCAAGCTCCAAGATTTTTTTATCCTTTTTAGCTATTTTAATGATTTTGATTTGGATCTGATTTATTCTCAGCTTTCAATATCTAGATATTTTAAGGTTAAATTTCTACATTTGAAATAACTTGTTAAGAGATAATTGTTTCACCAGGTTTACCATTATTTCTGCATCTTGCAAGTTAGTCTTGCATCTGATTTCACGCACAATCAGATGTCACGAGATGTTACTTCAATATTTGGTTATGATTACGTCCTTCGTCAGGTAATTTCGTAATAGATTTAAACTTTGTTGTTTGGTTATCACAATGTTTACCGTAATGTTGATCTCTATTAATCTTGTGAACTTGTGATATTACTCTATTGTTACTCTTTCATTCCATCTTTGTAGTGTCGTTACGGGGAAAAATTGATACTAACGATGTGGTGGGTGCACTTCTAGAGGAGCGTCTTAATATGGGGGTCACTTTGCTTCTTTCTGCCGAGGTACAGAGAAGCATCCATGGAGTGATCTAGAAGGGGTTGTATGCTTTTGATATCATTGTGTTGGCATTTGTGGCATTGTTGCGGGTTACACTTATATATTATAATTTGGATGGTAGATTTAATGTTTTGGATGACTATTTTTATTGGTGGTTGATGGCACTATGCTTATAATGTGTATTAATGTATTTGTATGTTTTTATTAGTAGATTTCTATTTGAAATTATGTTTTAGAAGTCATATATGCTTATAATTGTTTATCTGATGTATAAAGGATATTTGAAAAAATAAATTATTTTTTTAATTTTATTTTAAAAATTACGACGAATTTTGCAACAAAAAAATTTCGTTGCAAACATATCGTATTTTACTGTTATATCGTAACTCTACGATAAAAATATATTTGTTGCAGAATTCGTTGCAAATTTGCAACGAAAAATAATCGTTGCAGAATTCGTGGTAGATATGCAACGAATGAAATTTGTCTTAGAATTCGTTACAGATTAGTAACATATTAAATTTGTATATTTGTAATGAAAAAAATTGGTCCTAGATTTCGTTACAGATTGGCAACGAATTAAATTTGTCGCAGATTTGCAATAAATTTTATTCGTCACAGATTTGCAACGAAAAAAATTCGTCCGTTGTAGATTGACAACGAATTCAATTTATCGCGGATATTCGTTGCAGATCTGCAATGAAAAATATTTGTCCCAGATTTCGTTGTAGATGACAATGAAATAAATTTGTCGCGGATTTGCAACGAAGGATTTTCGTTGCAAATTGGCGACGAAAACAAATTCGTTGCAGATTGACAATGAATTTTATTTGTCGCAGATCTACAACAAATTATTTTCGTCGCAAATTTGCAACGAAAGATATTTGTCGCAAAATTCATTGCAGATTTGTGACAAATTTTTTATAGTTTGACCCCAAATTTGACGACGATAATTTTGCAACGAAAATATTTTCGTTGGTAAATTCATCGCCAAATATTTTTGCAACGAATTTAAAAAAAAATTCGTTGCAAATTTTGTTGCAAATTTCATTTTTTTAGTGTAAAATATTAGATAAAATTATAAATGATGTCTATGTTTTTTAATCTACGAAGTCTAAATTAATATTTACTATATTAAATTTATTATCTAAGTTGGTTGTCTATTTACATCATAATTACTTATATTATCGAAGTTGGATGTCTATATTAATTCGTAATTATTTATTGCTGAAGTAAATAGTGCGAAGTACAGATTTTCCCATTGTGCCTTTAATCTTTAATCTTGTTGACTGTTAATTCTCAATTTTCAATTCTCAATTTTCACAGCATACTCAGATTAAACTACTAAAAGCAATTAACAGTTCAACAAATAAAGAAGATTAAATAATAATTCCATTGTAAGCTTTCATATGGAATTCAAATTTATTAGTGTTTAAAAACTTTAAAATCTACAATGTCTTGATTTTAGTTTCAAATCTATGATTTGCACTCTCTTCATTTACTATTAAATTGGCGACAATGATGTGATGGAACATCAAATCTACTATCTATTTGTTGATTGTATAATGCATATCTATCACACAAAAAGCAAAATTTTTATAGTAATGCATATTTATCAAATAATTAAGGGGACATTTGGTAGGCTTATTTTCTATTTTCATTTTATGTAGAAAATGCGATTTTCTGAAAAACATGTTTGATTTACATTTTCCAACCTTGTTTTCTAGAAAAGGATATAGCGTTTTCTAGAAAACTAGAGAATGAAAGAAAATCATTTTTCAGAAAATGAGAAAATACGGGGGCGTTTGGTTTGTTTCATTTTCCATTTTTATTTTCTAGAAAACCGTATTTTCTCGTTTTCTGGAAAATGAGTTTTTTTCATTCTCTAGTTTTCCAGAAAACGCTATGATTTTTTCTGGAAAACAAAGCTTAAAAATACAAACCAAACATGTTTTCCAGAAAACCGCATTTTCTATAGAAAATGAAAATGAAAAACAGACTGGAAAATACAAACCAAACGCACCCTACGATTTTTTGAAAAATAAAAATAGAAAATGGAGCAACCCAAATCACCCCTAATCTTTCTTTGATATCACATGTTTCCTAGTTAAGAAATTTGTGCATTTAATTGAAGCAAATGAATATAAGTTTCCTTTTCTTTTGAATTTTTTAGCTTTTAATGTGGCCCAACCTAGTTCTTCCTTATACCATCTTTGTATGTTTTTAAATTTGGACATATATTTTTCTACACTAGGTATCATTGCTATAACTTACAGATTTTTTTGGTTATACAATTACAACTAAAGAATTTGAGTCACGTAAATATCATTGATAATACTAAATATAAGCTACTTTATTGGAGTGTTGATGGAGTTGTTGCAGAATATCGAATTACATCTACAAATCTCAAAGTAAAAGTGCATCACGTTCCTCTTGATAGAACTTGTTGAAAAGTTTGAATTGATAGAGTATTTGTGGATAAGTTGAACATCATTTGACTGAATGATGAAATGTTATTTCTTGAAGATGCAATAGGAAGCATAGTTGTTTGGTTATCTAAGTTCATAGTTTTTTGTGACTGAGTTACTGATTTTAGCATATAAGTGAATTTGTGTGACTAGTTTGTAATGCTTTTTTGCTACTAAATGAAATGTTATTTTGTTAGAGTGTGGTGTTGATGATTATTTGTGATATTATAAATGTTTTGATTTTAAAATTGAGTGTGTGTGGTTTTTATATGTGTATTATTGTAGTGGTATATTTGTTGTATTATAATTGTTCAAGATGTGAATATGTGAAATTATAATTGTATGGGATATATTAGCATTTGAGGCGCGCTACCGCATGTTGTAGATTAGTGCATTTGTAGTGTGTGGCTGCGTGCTATGAATGCACTTATTCGCAGTGTGTAGTTGCATGCTGCGGATGCACTCATCCGTAGCGTGTGCCTACACACTGCGGATTAGTGCCCGTATGTTGTCGAAATATTATGACTTTTAATAGTTTAAAGTTGTGCATCATTCGATGCGATTGCAGATATAACAATTGCACGTTACAGAAAATTATATTTGTTGTAGTGTACGTGAACTCATGATATTGAGTGGGATGAAGAACTCAAGAAGTTATAAGCTACATTTAGTTTGAGTCATTTTCTTTTTCATTTTCTAGAAAATAGTATTTTTCATTTCTTAGAAAATAACTTTAAAATATTCTCTAAATTATTTTAAAAAAATAATATCTCTTTTTCTAAAATATAGAGGTAAAAAATATAAATCAAACATCGATTTCTAAAAATTATATTTTCCATAAATAAAATAGAAAATAAACAAAGCAAATACAACTTAAGTTTTGTGGGCACTCAGAATTATTTGAGCTGAAGCAAGATCACAGGAGCATGTCCTAATGAAAGCATTATTAATTTAAAGTTGGGGAGTTTATTAGTTTTTTTTAATTAAAACATTCTCAGTTGTGCTATCTATCATTAATTTCTAACCTTATTACTAGCTAAGTTGATGATCTTCTGGTTTCTTTGAGGGAATTAAGTTGTACTTTAGTTGGTAACATCCAGTCATCTTATGAACCACGTTATGCTAATGAAAGCCTAATTTTATTCTTATCAATTTTCACTCATTAATATAATTTGGAGTCTCATGGCTCAAGGACAGAAAATCCTACAGTTCAAAAACAAGCTAAGCGTGCAAGCATGTGTACGTGTGAAAGCCAATCTATGGCAAAGATTCGCTTCATGACGTAGAGTACCATTGCTACATACAAAGGGACCTGCAACCTCGAACACAGTCAAACTATGCGTGGCATGCCTGCACCATCCGCTGGAGGATATATCTATTTAATGCCTTCCTCTGCCCTTTTCACTTTGCTATATATCTTACATGTGACAACTAAACTAATTATCTGATATCAAGACCTAGGTCAGGGTGAAGCCTCGAGACTTGGAAATATTCTTGTCACCCCTCATCAGACCAGAGTCACAATAAAAAGGATTACATTTAATTATACTGTCTTAAAACTATATATATAAGAATTTGATCCGTTGCGGATCAATCCCTACTGACCGCATACGGACTGGCGCCTGATCGGTCATCTGAGGAGCGTCCTCGACGAGTTTACCCGTACCCAATGGGTTCACCCTCCCCTAGGGTTCATGCATCCCCTGGGTTATAGTTTTGTTCGGGGGCGACGGATGAAAGCCGCCGTTGGTGTCGAGAAGTCGCAATTCGCCTGATCGGCCACCGGAGGCTCGGAACGTCCTTGACGGGTTCACTCGTACCTGACGGGTTCATTCGTACCCGACGGATTCATCCTACCTCCTAAGGTTCATGTACCCCTGGATTATAGTTTTGTTCGGGGGCGGCGGCCGAAGGCCGTCGTTGGTCGAGAAGTGGCAGGTCGTGTGGTTGATCGGTCTGTTGACTGATCAGGCGCCAATCCGCACGCGGTCCGCAGCTGATCATTTCTCATATATATATATAAATATATATATATATATATATATATATATATATATATATATATATATATATATATATATACGAGTTTGTTCTGCTGCGGACCGCACCTTGCGGATCGCATGCGCGACATGCCTGATCGATCACGGCACCGATCAGGCGTTGGCTTGATCGTCACCGTGACCGATCAGGCATTACCTGATTGGTTACGGAGGGGTTCAGGAAGGCTCGGGAACATACCTCGACGGGTTCACACTACCCCTAGGGTTCATCGCTCACCCCCCTGGGTTATAGTTTTGTTCGGAGGCGGTGGGCGAAGGTTGCCGGTACGATCGGAGGACTCGCCGAGCCTCTCCGTGATCGATCACCGTACCCCGACAGGTTCATCTTATCTCCTAGGGTTCATCGCTCACCCCTGGGTTATAGTTTTGTTCGGGGGCGACGGCCGAAAGTCACCGGTACGATCGGAGGACTCGCCGAGTCTCTCCGTGATTGATCAGGCCAATGTCAGATCGTTCCCATGACCGATCAGGCATTGTCGCGCACGCGATCCATAGGGCACGGCCTGTAGCAGAGCATCTATATATATATATATATATATATATATATATATATATATATATAGTACGAGTATTATGTGTAAATTTTTTATTAACAATAATATGTGTTATGCGTCCGTTGATGCACACACGTATACGGACCGTTTTCTATGGATTGCATGTGCGACGACGCTTGATCGGTCACGGTGACTAATCAGACATTACCTGATCGGTTACCGAAGGACTCGAGAGCGTACCTAGACGGGTTCACAGTTACCGAAGGACTCGAGAGCGTACCTAGACGGGTTCACCGTATCCCTTAGGGTTCACCGCACTCTCCTAGGGTATAATTTTGTTTGGGGGCGACGGTCGAAGGTCTTCGATGGTGTCCGATCGACAATCGAAGGACTCGCTGGTGAGTTGGGACACGGGAGCACAGTGTCGTATCCGTGATCTATCAGAGAAGTCCCTATCGATCAGACGTTATGATCCGCACAGGATTCACACCGTACGATCCACAGGAGATCAGAATTATATATATATATATATGTATACGCGCGTGATATACTGTACACACTTATCCATAAGCACTTCGTGTTATTCTTTTAAAAATGTTTTTTAGTTTTATTGTTATCTTAAATAAAATTTAAAACATTAACACTTAGTCCACCACCAAAAAAATAATAATAATAATTAAGACTCGCCAATCTATACTCGTCGTTGTGTACAGAGGAGGCCCAACATATCCCTTATATATATTTGATAGTGTAAATTGAGAATATTGATAACATTTATCACAAGTGCTAGGGATAAACTAACCAATATATACCTAAAAAATTGTAAATCATTTCAAATCAAAATCAATATACTCATAAAAATTTCTTTAATTAATATATCTATGCACTCAAATCTAAATTTAATAATATAAATTAAGAATAATATAAATATATCATTAGTTCATTCCGTATGACACAGGTCCCTCCTTCCCCTCTCGGAGAGGGGAGAGCATGTATTTGGTGAATAAATAAAGAAAGCTTCCTGACAGCTCTTATCTGGGTCTTACTCTCTCTCTCGGTCTAAGCAAAAGTTTTAATTTCTCGATGTGCTAGCTGATATCAAGATTATGAATGGCATCGCTCCTTCCTGCAGACATGATTCTCTCAACCCGTGGCCAATTCTAGGGCCACCCTGCTATACCTGCAAAGTTCATCGGAAACAAGCAATTAATATTGGCATGGATGCCGGCTGCATGCCGCGGCAGGGTGTATAAAATAGTCTCTGGCTGGGACAGAGACAGTAACTTCCGACTGCAACTCCGAGCCTTCGCCGGCGTCGCGGAGAGCTGAGCGATGCTGATGCCTTCTAGTAAGTAATTCACGGAGGGGAGGGGGCCTGAATCGACGACGAACGACGAGCCAGTCAAAGTGTCAAACTTTCTGCCACGGCCAGAACTGAAACCGAAATGCTAAGAAGAGACATGTTCGCATAAACTAATGGAACGACCCACCTCACGCCCGCGGCCCGCCCGATAAAAAGTTGGTAAAGGTGCCGCCACAGGCCAACGCCCATTTGACTATTCTGTCAGGCTTCGGCGCTTTGTTTGAACAGAACGCTCTGCTTCCTTCCTGGCGCCTGCTCCGCTCGGGCCTCGGCCTCTTCTCTTCTCTTCCTCATTATTATCTGATTTCTAATCCGTTGTATAAATGGTCGCCCCACTGTCGCTTCTCATCCTTAATTATCTTCCTCATCTCCTCGCCCGATCGAGTTGAGGTGAAAAGTATGGGGCTGAAGTCTCTCGGTGCGGGCATGATACCCAGGTGTTGGCACTTGGTCGGCGCGGCGCACTCCACCCGCACCAGTCCCACCCCAGGGCCGGATGCTGCCGGTGTTCGCGTCGTCGCCTGCGATGGCTGGGTAAAGGTCTACGAACACCCGGTCACGGCGGCTGAGGTGATGGAGGACCACCCTCGCCACCTCGTGTGCCACTCCGACGCCTTCTTCATCGGGCAAAAGGTACCGTCTTTGGATGCCGGCGTGCGGCTCCAGCCGGGACAGTCCTACTTCCTGCTCCCCTCCCATTTCTTCCACTCTGTTCTCTCCTTTGTCACCCTCGCCGCCTCCCTCGTCGGCCCTGGCTGCGGCAAGGGCGCCGCCGCAGTCCGGCCGTTTGACATCCGGAAGACGGCGTCGGGAACGCTCCAGATCACGCTCTCCGACGATTTCCTAGGGCAAAGGTTGCACGACGGGGAACAGAGGCGAGGTGGAAGAGTCGTGACGACGGATGCGCTGGAGAAGGAGTACAGGATGTTGGTGAGGTGCAAGTCCAGGCAGTGGACGCCCAAGCTGGAGACGATAAGCGAATCAGAGAGGAGGTCAAGGAGAGGAATTGAACCGTTCAAGAGGAGGCGGAAGAAGAGCTCGCCATTGATTAGCTAGAAAAAGCTTCGTTATATTTCTGGCCATGTTGTTCAAATTCAGCATCTACTTTTTCTCTTTTGGTTTGCTCTGCTTCCAAAAGTTTGTCGTGTAAATTGGGAAAATGATTGGGAACATGAAAAACTCAACGTGAATCCAACATGAAACCCAATTGCACCGATCCTCGACGGGTTCATCCGTCTCCCCAAGTTATAGTTTTGTTCGGGGCGGCGGCCTCCGGCTGCCGCCACTGTCCGAGCGACAATCGGACGTGTATATAAAAAGTGTCACGTCATTCACGTTGAGTTTTACGTTAAAATTTCACGTTCTCTATCATTGCTCTGTAAATTGTAAAGATGCATGTGCATGCATGCAACGTTGACCGAAGTATCAGGACCGAAAAAGTAGTTTAACATCAATAACTGAACTGATAAATCATTCTCATGAATTCAAGGGCGAAGACGTACGTGTTAGCCTACTCAGGCTTTAAGTCGGATCCGATGACATTGAGGCAGAATCGAAGTTCAGATTTATCACGGGAGAAAGAAAAAAATATACATGAGAGATGGAGGTAATCCAAGGAAAAACATGAGAGAGAGAAGTAGCCCCAATTTTTTTTATCGACTTAGAATAAGATTGATGATAAAATTTGAGTTTACTCCTAATCATATAAATTTTAGGAACGAAATAAGAACTTCGAATAGAGAAAACATAAAACATAATCTAGTTTTATTGATAATATAACATAATAATATAAAGTATAAATAAATAACAACAATGAATATTATTTTATTGAAGAGTCATTCTTGTCTTTAGCGTCGTCCAAACAATCCAGAAATTCATGTGAAAGATGAAGTAACGAAAGCAAAGACAAAATATCTTTTAAGGGAATTAGGGTGACAATGTTGTACAACTTCTTGTTAATAGACAACAAGAAATTAGTTCAAGCTCCCTAATCCCTTAAGACCAACTATATATATACTGTACATTTATTATTAGTCCATAGATGATAATGAATGCTGATAATTGGTTCTACACAAACGAGATACACATCCAATAATCCAATACCTAATAATCTTAAGTTAGATCACTTAACGAGTTTCAGTATCCCAAATCTTAAATTACATTTGATCTCACCTTAAGGGATATTAAATCTAACAATCTCCTACTTGAGCTATATGTGATTATAAATAACACGCGAATATAACTTTAGTTCATATCATACTTAATGGGTACATAATATCTCTATAAATAATCTGGTCCATTAACTTTATTGGTATAAGCCTAAAGAGGTCATAGCTACTATATATGACCGTAACAAGCCCCAACAATAATTACAATACCAATATCAATAACGGCATAGATCAAGATGTGGATTCGTAGATGAAAATTACATGAAATGTGATCAATATATGTCAATTTCCAATTAGTCTTAAGGTGATTTCAAAAGAGGTTAGATTACATTTGTAAATATTTTATGCTAAACTGCAAGAGCAAATCATAATCTAAACTTTCTAATTCCAAAACGAATCTATATTACATTTACAAACACTAAATACTAAACAACAATAATAAGTCATGATATTATATTTCAGAGTGTCCAACAAACATAAAATACCATGAATATTTTGAACTTTAAGTATGCGTATAATAATCAAAATAAAATATTTATCTTTATTATCAAATATAGAGCAATAAAATAAATACATACTCTCACTAGATTAGTTCTTCTTCCATAAGAAGGACTCTCATATCCACAACATGCGTATGAAACACCTTAGACACTAAGCCTTTGGTGAGTGGATCGATCAATATGGAATCTGTGCCGATGCGTTTTACCATAATCTGATGAATCTGAACTCTTTTTTTAACCGCTAGAAACTTGATGTCGATGTGCTTAGACTTCGACGAACTGTGCTTGGCCTAGGTATAACTTTTTATGGCTTTAATATCATAATAGATCTTTAGTGGTTTGTCAATGTCATCAATGATCTGTAATGTTGTGATGAAGTTCCACAGCTAAATCCCATAATTGGATACTTCATAGCATGCTATCAACTCTACCTCCATAGTAGAAGTGGCTATTAACGTTTGATTGACACTCTTCCAAGATATAGCCCCTCTAACAAGCATAAAAATATAACCCAAAGTGGGCCTCTTACTATTCAAGCATCCAACAAAATCAAAATCTGAATAACTAATCACTTCCAAGTGATCTGACCTCTAATATGTGTGTATATGTCATTTAGTTCTTTGTAAATACCACATCACTCCTTTTACCATTTTCTAATGCGAAGATTTTGTGTTACTTACATACCTATCTAATATCTCCACTATAAATGCTAGCGTATATGGGAATTATTGCATCTCCTTTATTTCAAGTTCAAGTTGTGGACATTGTTGCAAGTTGAACTTGTAATCTCTTGATACAGGTTTATTATTAGGTGTACAATTTTGTATGTCATTGTTAGTAGGAGCCCTAGAGCCAATTATATG
The DNA here is from genome assembly GCA_024364735.1 of Boesenbergia rotunda. Classification (NCBI taxonomy): domain Eukaryota; kingdom Viridiplantae; phylum Streptophyta; class Magnoliopsida; order Zingiberales; family Zingiberaceae; genus Boesenbergia; species Boesenbergia rotunda. The sequence continues at coordinate 16,213 of JAGFNQ010004075.1, forward strand.
ATAATTGACTAGGGACCTTTGTATCATATTCTATCATTAATAAAAACATGTTTGGTTATTATACTTACTTTATATTTATGCCAAATAACTAAGTATAATAATGTCCTTGGGTAGTAAGTTCTTATCTACATCATATCGATTGGTTAAATTGTTAGTGAGATGATGTAGATAACACTACACTAAATCATTCCTAGTCAAGCATTAATATTCAAGGACAATATTAATGCATGAAGAGTAGCATGTAGGTCAATTGATGACTTGAGCTCACAAGTCATGTATATATGATATCAAGTTGACACATGGATATACATTAGAGAATGTGTACTGAATTGACCCACCATGAGAAAGTTTCATAGATTGTCATATGAGTGTCATAAACATTCTCATGTGACTATTAGTATGAATAGTCCTTAGACCTGAAGTCACTACGGTTCCCTACATAAGGAGTTTATGTACTTTGATATCGTCAAACGTCACCCATAACAGGGTGGACTATAAAGGTGATCACTGGGTATGTAATGAATTATGCGGAGGGATGTGAGTGATGTAGATGAGATCTATCCCTCCCATAGGACGGGAGTGATACCTGTGGACCCCTTAATCGAGTAAGACTACTAAAATGCATGGTCATGCTGAAATGAGTCAATATAGATATTGAGCTCATTTGTTTGAGTGAGTCTACTCGGGGATCAAGAAACATAAAGATTGATCGAGGATGACACAATCTATGCCTCATTGGTCAATCTAGATATCAAGGACAGAAGGACAATGTCATATATTGTCATAGTCACGAAGGTTAAGTCGGATCTCGACTTTCTTGTCACTTGGGTAGCAATGATGCATTGCTAGATACCGCTAATTGCTTATGTGTCTAAAGCGGTTTAGGCACATTGCCAATATTATGAGAATCTATTAGGTCACACACTAAGGACACGATGCTTTGGAGATTAATTGATCTTAGTTTTGTTGGATCGAGAGAACCGATAGAGGGGGGGGGGGTGAATATCGAAAATCGTTCGGATTTATGGAAAAAGAAATTGCACAGTGGAAGATAAAAGCAAACACGCGAACACAGTAATTTTTACTTGGTTCGGAGCCTAGGTCGACTCCTACTCCAAGGCCCACGGTCGTTGACCGTTTACTTTGGGTAATTCTATATGAGGCGCAATAATAGTTTACGATTTACAAATACAGCACAGTAAACAATTAAAAAGAGGCTCTTCTTTTATCGACGTCCGATGTAGGTTGTCTTTTTCGGAGCAGCGGGACGTCGTCGGCTCGAGTTGGAAGGTTTCCGGAGCGAGGCGCGAGAGCAGAAGAGTGTAGAAGCGTTGATTGAAAGTGTTTCTCAGCCTTGGGGTCGAGGGCCCTTTATATAGGGCCTGGGGGCGCCCGGGACGGCGGGGGCGCCCCCCCACGTGGCGGTCGATCCGTCTTCAGCTCGGTCAACATCTGATCCCTTCAAAATTGGGATCAGGTTTGACCGGGGCGCCCGGAGCGCTCGGGGCGCCCGCATTGACCGGGTCAAACCTTCATCTTCTTGGCTTCGCGAGGGTATGCTTCTGCAGTTGGCACTGGGGGTGCCCGCGACAGGCGGGGCCCCCGCGACAGGCGGGGCCCCCGCGACAGGCGGGGCGCCCGCGACAGGCGGGGCGCCCGCGACAGGCGGGGCGCCCGCGACAGGCGGGGCGCCCGCGACAGGCGGGGCGCCCGCGACAGGCGGGGCGCCCGGAGCATCCGGGGCGCCCCGACATATAACTGTCGAGGCGTGTTTTCGCTCCTGCTGACTTGGGTTGACCTTGGGGGCGCCCGGAACATCGGGGGCGCCCTGCTCAGCTTCTGCCTCACTCCTTTGAGGCTCTCTGAGCTGCAGATACTCAGTCCTTCGGTCCTGCATCCAGGGTTAGTCCAAAAAGCAGTATTATATTATTTTATACAGCCTTAGCTGTCTTGGTTCTGATTTTGGGTCTCCAAAATGGAACCCTAGGTCGAACCGACGCCTACTGTTCCCTCGACGGGGAACGCGTCCTCACCTACTCCTCTCGGGAGAATGTACCTGATGCCAACCGCTCCTTTGGTTGGACTTTTGCCTGGCAGTCCTTTGCCAGGTCTTAGATGCCGAGCTATCCTTCGCCCGGTGCCTAGCATTCCTTCGCTAGGGCTTCATTCCCAAGCTGTCCTTCGCCAGTGCCTAGCAGTCCTTCGCTAGGGCTTTTCACTCTGACATTCCTTCGCCAGTGCCTAGCAGTCCTTCGCTAGGGCTTTTTACTCTGCACACTCAAGTGACATGTTAGATAACAAGTAAGACTTAACTTTTGAACCCTGTTGCCATTATCAAAACACAGGTTTGACTTTGGTGCTTTCTGCACCAACAATCTCCTCCTTTTTGATTTATGGCAACCCTAGTTCAAAAAGTTAAGTTTAATCAAAAGCATAAGTATTTGTTCCCTCCCCCTGGAGGGAATCTCCCCCTAGATTTTTCAAAAACTCGTGGGGTTCTAAGTTTTAAGAAAATTTTTTTTGCTTAGAATGATTTTACACTTGGAAAACTTAAGTTTAGGTACTTTGGAAATCTTTTGATCACTTAAGTTTTAAAAGTACATAGAGGAGTTTTTGAAAGCATAAGTTTAGAGTTCTTAAAAAAAATTTAAAGTACTCAAAAGTTTTGAAAACTTTAAGTTAAGTATTTAGTAGGATTTAAGTACTTAGTAAACTTTGAAACAATTTAAGTACTTAGTAAATTTTGAAACAATTTTAGTACTTAGTAAATTTTGAAAAACTTAAGCTTAAAGTACTTATGAAAACTTAGTACTTTTGAATAACTTCGAGACGTTTTGAAAACTTAAGTAGGGACCTGTCTAACCCATTTAGCTACTTACTAACTGTTATAAGCAGTAGTTTTCGCTAGGGTTAGTCAAGTTAAGTGTTTCTGTTCAAGTTAGATTTTCTAAACATGACACTTAACTTGATTGCTGTATAAGTTGTTTTTAGTGCCCCAATTACTGCAGATGCACTGACTTAAAGCATCTGGAATTAAGGCAAAGACCTAAGCATCTCAACCCTTTCTAGGTTATTAATTAAAGTACCCTAAAGTGCTTGTGAGATGCTGGCTTCTAAATCTATAGGTGCATGCAGTTCTAGGGTTAGGGCCTAGGCTAAGTCCATTTGCGAAAAAGCTATAGTTTTGAAAGGGGGTAGTTTTGAAAAAAAACTAAGTCCGAAAAGATTTTAAAACAAACTGAAAAAACAACAGTTTTTATTAAAATTCTTTTAGAAACTGATTTTAAAATTAAAAAATAAAAAATAAAAGTAGAGTTAATCTATTTTACAGAGCACAATCCTAACTGCCTTCTTAGTGAGCTGAACTCAGACTCAGGTAAGGATTTTGGGAATATATCAGCTAAGTTGGATTTTGAGTCTATATGTTTAAGTACTATCTCACCCCTGGCTACATGGTCTCTTACGAAGTAATGTTTAACTTCTATGTGTTTTGTTCTGGAATGTTGGATTGGGTTCTTCGTTAGATTAATTGAACTTATATTGTCAATAAATACTTGAGTTTGGGTGTAGTTGAGCTGGAAGTCCTTAAGAGTGTGCATCATCCATAAAAGTTGTGCTACACATTCTCCTAAGGCTACATACTCAGCTTCAATTGTGGACAGAGCTACACAGTGTTGTTTTCTGCTACACCAACTTACTAGACTATTTCCTAACAGTTGGCAGCTTCCACTTGTGCTCTTTCTATCTAATTTACAACCAGCATAGTCAGAATCTGAGTATCCTGACAAATTGAAGGTTGAGGTTCTAGGATACCAGATCCCTACATTTAGGGTGCCCTTTACATATCTTAGTATTCTTTTTAGGGCTGCTAAGTGCGTTTCCTTAGCACAGGTTTGGTATCTAGCACACATCCCTACAGCAAAAAGAATGTCAGGTCTGCTGGCTGTAAGGTACAGTAGACTACCTATCATACTTCTATACTGTTTGAGGTCTACTGGCTTACCATCAGAGTCACTATCTATTTTTACATTAGTGGCCATGGGGGTACTTATGCTTTTAGAGTTATCCATTTTAAATTTCTTTACTAACTCTTTAGCATATTTGGATTGATGGGCGTAGTTTCCATCTCTAGTTTGTTTTATTTGTAGTCCTAGGAAAAAGGTAAGCTCACCAACTAAGCTCATTTCAAATTCATTTTCCATTATCTTGACAAACTCTTTTAGGAAGTTTGTGTTGGTGGATCCAAAGATTATGTCATCTACGTAAATTTGGGCAATAAATATATCTTTTCCTAGGGTTTTAATAAATTAGGTTGAGTCAATTTGCCCTAGGTGCTTGTTTTAACCCATATAGTGCTTTAGTTAATTTGTAAACATGGTCAGGTTTGTCTAAGTCCTCAAACCCAAGGGGTTGTCCTACATAAACTTCTTCTTTAATGAATCCATTTAGGAAGGCTGACTTTACATCCATTTGTTATAGCTTAAATCCTTTATGGGATGCAAAGGCTAACAACATTCTAATGGACTCAAGTCTAGCTACTGGGGCATATGTTTCATTGTAATCTAATCCCTCTACTTGGTTGAATCCCTTAGCTACTAAGCGGGCTTTATTTCTAACTATTTCTCCATGATCATTTAGCTGATTCCTAAAGACCCACTTAGTGTCTATGATGGATTTGCCTTCAGGTTTAGGCACTAGTTCCCAGACTTGGTTCCTCTCAAATTGGGCTAATTCTTCTTGCATAGCTATGATCCAATCAGGATCAGGTAGGGCTTCATCTATAGTTTTGGGTTCTATTTTTGATATCATAGCTATTTGACTAAGGTTTCTATAGGAGGATCTAGTCCTGACTCCTAGAGTTGGATCACCCACAATTTGATCGGTTGGGTGACTAAGTCTGGGTTTCTTGGTTCTCCTAGAACTTGGTTTAGTTGACTCATTAATTGGTTCAATAGTTAGTTCGTTTAAGGATTCAATTAAGGGTTCACTAGTTTGTTCATTATTTTCTTGATCACAATTTGATGAAGTTAGGTCTGGATTATCAGATGTTGAGTTGACTTCTTCATCAAATATTAAGTTAGTTGTTTCTTCAATTTTCTTAGTTTGTTTGTTGTAAACTCTATAGGCTCTACTTGTGGTTGAGTATCCTAGGAAGATACCTAGGGTTGATTTGGATTGAAATTTCCCTAAGTAGTCTTTGGTGTTTAGGATATGAACTTTGCATCCAAAGACCCTTAGGTAGTGTAGATTTGGGAGCCTATGGTAGTACAGTTCATAGGGTGTTTTGTTGTGTCGCTTGTTAATCAGAACCCTATTTTGGATGTAACAAGCCGTACTAATCGCTTCTGCCCAATATTGGTTTGATAAGCTAAATTCGTTGAGCATAGCCTAGCGGCTTCCTGTAAGGTTCTATTCCTTCTTTCGACTATCCCATTTTGTTGAGGGGTTCTAGGACATGAAAATTCATGTAAATACCCATTGACTTTACAGAATTCATTAAATAGGTTTAGGGTTTCATCTTTGGTTTTTAGAAATCTAACCCAGGTGAATCTAGAATAATCATCAACTATTACTAAGTAGTATCGATTTTCGCTTAGTGACTTGGCTCCATGTGAATCAAATAGGTCAAGGTGCAGGAGCTCAAGTGTGGATTGAGTTAGGTCAGATTGGATTAGTTTGTGATTAGATTTGGTTTGTTTACCTTGATTACATGATTCACATATTAAGTTTCCTTGATTTTTAATTTTAGGTATATCTTTAATTAGTCCAAGTTGGATGATTTTTGGGATAGTTCTTAAGTTAGTATGACCTAGTCTCCTATGCCAGAGGTTTGATTGTTCTAACTGAGTTAACATACATTTGGGTACTAGGGGAAGGTTTATAGTGTATACATTATTTTTCCTAGTGCCCTTAAGCATGATTTCTGAGTCTTGTACATTTCTATTCAGGCAGTTAGAGTTGTTGAAGGTGACTATACAACCAGAATCACATAACTGACTTATGCTAAGCAAGTTAAAATTGAAGTTTTTAACCAAGAGAACTTTCTTAATAACAAAATCAGATTTAAGTTCAATATTACTTGACCCAATTACCTTTAGGGTAGCATTATTGCCAAATGCTACTGAGCCTAGGTTCTTGAACTTGAGTTTGGTGAATTTCAATTTATCTCCAGTCATGTGTCTGGAGCAACAGCTATCCGACATCCATTGGTTCAAATCTTTATGTTCCTACACATAAAGAGTTTTGTTGATTTGGATCCAACCAGAGTTAGGAATAGCTTAAATTGATTTTCACTACCTAGTCTGTCTCACCCAAATCTAGGGTTTTCAATCACGTTAGCTTTATAGGTTTTGTGAGACAGGTTTTGATAAGTAAAATTATTTTGAAAAATTATTATTTATTTTGAAAACCTTAATTAATTTTTGAAAACATTTCAATTTATTTTGAAAGGAGATGTTTGAATCTATACTTAACTGAAAATTATGTTAGATTTGAATTTTACAAAAAGTAATTTAAATTTGAAATTCAAAAATTGGCTTCCAGGTCTTGGCGAGGCACTAGGCCTTCTTTGGCCGTAGCCTTATTAGATCATCAATCCTTTCCTTGACAAAGCCGTTTAATGAAATTTCATTTTCAAAATTAATCTTTGAAAAGTTGTGGTCTAACTAGTTTGGATTTTGGATCGGTAGCTTCGGCTAGTTTCATCAGTCTAAAGAGACCAAGTGAACTTGATCTTATTAGAATTGGTTTCCCTAACGTACTATCATCTCACCTCCACCCAATACTATGTTTTCAAGTTTCAGTTAAGTTTGTTCAGTCCTTATACTAACCTAAGTCTAAGCATGGTAAATTGTAGAAATTTAAATAAACAATCAATCAAGCAAATTGCAAGAATTAAATTCTATTTAACAATAAAAATAGTTTTTAACTTGGCTCCCCCTGGACTATAGCCACGATAATAATTAGGCAAGATGTGAATCTTGTCCTTGGGGATCCAATACTGATTTGATTCAGTTGATTTGTTCAGGTACAATTTAGGTACCCATGCCTGAACTTTACCTCTGGACTGATTCAGTACAGCAAAATAAGATCTTTGTCGGGATTTGGTTCTATACCCAAGTCCGGATCGATTTAGAACGGACTTCTGTTTTCCAAGAATCATGTCAAGACCCTTGGAACCAGACGTGAATCGTTCTAAGGCCGCTCTAAGATCCTTAACTTGAGTTTTCAGGGAGGAGTTCTCTTTCTCAAGTTTTTCAACTTGAGTAGGAGTTCCTTTTTGAACTTTCTCGGTTAAGGATTTAGAGTCAGCTCCCTCTTTCAGGAGTTTTACTTCCTGTCGGAGGGATTCGACTCGGAGTTTGGCTTTCGCCAAATCTCGAGAAAGATAAGAAATAAGATCATTTAATTGACTTCTATTGAAACCACTTACCTTGATTTCGCCGTCTTCTGAAAAGGTTAGTCTGCCGTCGTCCTCTTCTGATTCTGACTCGGTCTCGACTTTTTCTGAGGCGGTCAGGGCTAGTAGGTTTGACTGGGGTGCTTCTTCTTCTTCTTCTGATGAAGATTCATCCCAGGTTGCTTGGAGTGCTTTCTTTCTTCTTGTCTTTTTGTTCTCCTTTAGGTTTGGACACTCCATCTTGTAGTGACCCTTCTTCTTGCACTCGTAGCAGGTCACGTTGGGCTTGTTTTTGTCACTTGCGGGTTCAGCTGGTTTGTCCCTTCTTTGGCTTGTTTTCCGTTTGTTGGCTTGGTTCTTCAATTTTTTATAGTAGCTTCGGGCCAGTCGGACCAGCTCAGATCGATCTCCTTCTTCGTCTTCTGCGTCTGAGTCTGAGTTAGACTCGGGTTCAGGTTGAGGTTTCTTCTTTGTCGATCTTCCAGTTTTTCCTGCAACAAAGGCAATACCTTTCTCGGCCATATTGCAGTTAGTCTGTTCATGAAGTTCTAACTCAGAAAACAATTCATCTAATTTAATTTTTGAGAGATCCCTTGAAACCTTGTATGCATCTACCATGGATGCCCACAAGGTATTTCTAGGGAAAGTATTTAGGGCATACCTTATTAGGTCACGGTTTTCGACCTTGTGACCTATAGTGTGAAGACCGTTCATCAATTCTTGGATTCGTGCGTGGAGTTGGGCTGCTGTTTCATTGTCGGCCATCTTGATGGTGTACAGTTTGTTAAGGAGCAGATCTCTCTTACTGATCCGAGTGTCTGATGTTCCTTCATGCAGCTCGATCAATTTTGCCCACAGCTCTTTGGCACTGTTGAAGGGGCCCACCCGGTTCAGCTCCTCTTTTGTTAAAACGCATTGTAGGGTCTGAGTTGCCTTTGCATCGGCTTCTATTTTGCACTTTAGAGCGGTGTCCCATTCTGAGTAGCTTTGAGGTAGTCCTTCAGCATTTGTGGGAATCTCCAGTCCGGACTGGATGATAATCCACATGTCCACTTGAGTTTTTTGGTGGACCTCCATTCGACTTTTCCAGTAAGAAAAGTCTTCTCCACTGAAAAGTGGAGGTCTGGCGGTGCTGAATCCTTCTTGCATGGCCATTTAATCTGAAAAGATAACTAACAAAAAGAATTTTCCAAGACTTGGTCTTGGATTAGTAGTGCGAGATTAGGAAAATAAAATATTGAGGGGTGTTGCACTAACCTCGATTAACGAAAGAAATTCGAACGAAAAATTTAGAAGAAATTCGAACGAAAAAAAATCCGAAAATTTTCAAACTGGTGGTTGCACCTAGTTTGAAATTCCCCGCTCTGATACCACTTGTTAGATCGAGAGAACCGATAGAGGGGCGGGTGAATATCGGAAATCGTTCGGATTTATGGAAAATGAAATTGCACAGCGGAAGATAAAAGCAAACACGCGAACACAGTAATTTTTACTTGGTTCGGAGCCTAGGTCGATTCCTACTCCAAGGCCCACGGTCGTTGACCGTTTACTTTGGGCAATTCTATATGAGGCGCAATAATAGTTTACAAAGATTGATTTACAAATACAGCACAATAAACAATTAAAAAGAGGCTCTTCTTTTACCGACGTCCGATGTAGGTTGTCTTTTTCGGAGCAGCGGGACGTCGTCGGCTCGAGTTGGAAGGTTTCCGGAGCGAGGCGCGAGAGCAGAAGAGCGTAGAAGTGTTGATTGAAAGTGTTTCTCAGCCTTGGGGTCGAGGGCCCTTTATATAGGGCTTGGGGGCACCCGGGACTGCGGGGGCGCCCCCCACATGGCAGTCGATCCGTCTTCAGCTCGGTCAACATTTGATCCCTTCAAAATCGGGATCAGGTTTGACCGGAGCGCTCGGGGCGCCCGCATTGACCGGGTCAAACCTTCATCCTCTTGGCTTCGCGAGGGTGTGCTTCGGCAGCTGGCACTGGGGGTGCCCGCGACAGGCGGGGCGCCCGCGATAGGCGGGGCGCCCGGAGCATCCGGGGCGCCCCGACATATAACTGTCGAGGCGTGTTTTCACTCCTGCTGACTTGGGTTGACCTTGGGGGCGCCCGAAACATCCGGGGCGCCCTGCTCAGCTTCTGCCTCACTCCTTTGAGTCTCTCTGAGCTGCAGATACTCAGTCCTTCGGTCCTGCATCCAGGGTTAGTCCAAAAAGCAGTATTATATTATTTTATACAGCCTTAGCTGTCTTGGTTCTGATTTTGGGTCTCCAAAATGGAACCCTAGGTCGAACCAACGCCTACTGTTCCCTCGACGGGGAACGCGTCCTCACCTACTCCTCTCGGGAGAATGTACCTGATGCCAACCGCTCCTTTGGTTGGACTTTTGCCTGGCGGTCCTTTGCCAGGTCTTAGATGCCGAGCTGTCATTCTCCCGGTGCCTAACATTCCTTCGCTAGGGCTTCAGTCCCAAGCTGTCCTTCGCCTGGCGCCTAGCAGTCCTTCGCTAGGGCTTTTCACTCTGGCATTCCTTCGCCAGTGCCTAACAGTCCTTCGCTAGGGCTTTTCACTCTGGCATTCCTTCGCTAGTGCCTAGCAGTCCTTCGCTAGGGCTTTTTACTCTGCACACTCAAGTGACATGTTAGATAACAAGTAAGACTTAACTTTTGAACCCTGTTGCCATTATCAAAACACAGGTTTGACTTTGGTGCTTTCTGCACCAACAAGTTTGACTAAGATTTGATCCGAATTGGATTAATTGAGTTAAACTCAAGTGAATCCAATTGGATTATGGGATTGAGATCTAATTTGAGTTTGACTTATTTATATTAGACTCAACCACATGTGAATAAGATATTAATTCATTAAAATATTTAATGAATTAATAATAGAGGAAGATAAAAAGTTTATCTTCATTGGATGAAGAGAAGTTAAAGAGCCACATAAGAAAATGTGCTCTAATTGGGGTTTTATTGGCATTAATGAAGGGAAGTTAAAGGAATAAAAACTCTTCATATTCATGGGATGAGTATAAAAGAGTTTTTCTTATCATTTGGATGAGAACTTGTCATTTTTCCTTCCCTTCCTTCTCTTGGCCGTAATCCCTCTTCTCCGTCTCCTTCTTGCTTTTGTGAATCTTCTTTTGTGGCTAGCACCACAAAGGCGATTCTTCTCTGAAGCTTGAGAGATCATGTTCATGTAGATACGTATAGAGGCATGAACACTTGAACGTGCAAGAGATCCAACATACCTCGGATAAGCGGGATAAGCGAAGGACAAACACCAAAGGTATACCTATACGATAGAAATTTATAAATTAACTTTGTATAAGTTTTTCTTTCACATGCATCGCTCATGGGATCTATTATTTTTGCTATGATTATTAAATATTTTTTCTTATGGATCCCTATTGTAATATCTTATAAGCACATTTTCAATATAGGGTTGTTGTGAAAGTCCAAGAATACTTCTTGAATGATTATGACATATCTGTATGCCTAAAACAAAAGATGTTTCACCAAAATTTTTCATTTCAAAATGATAGAAATGACTTGGTTTCATGCAGAAATCCTTATTATTGCTCATAAGCAATATATTGCTTATGTACAGTACAAGTGTAATAACCTTGCTCTCACTGAACTTGCTATATATGCATTGATCAATGAAGTTTTCTTTAGATCCAAATGAGATAACCACATGATCAAATTTTTGGTACCACTAATGGGACACCTATTTTATATCATAAATAGACTTCTTTAATCTATATACTAGGTGCTTTGGGTTTGAGGACTCAAAGTTTTTCGATTGCACCATATATATATATTCCTCTATGTCTCCATTAAGGAATGCAGTCTTTATGTCCATTTGGTGTAACTCCAAATCATAATGAGCTATAAGTTCCACGATTATCCTAAGGGAGTCTTTTGTCAACACAGGTGAAAAAATATCCTTGTAATAAATTTCTTCCCCCTGAGTGAATCACTTGACAACAAGATGAGCATTATATTTTTTTATATTGCCCCTCGAATCCTGCTTGATTTTAAATATCTATTTACAACCAATGAATTGTATATTTTGGTATCGTCAAACGTCACCCATAATTAGGTGGACTATAAAGTCGATCACTAGGTATGTAACAAATTATGCAGAGGGATGTGAGTGATGTAGATGGGATCTAACCCTTCCATATGACGAGAGTGATATCTGTGGGCCCTTTGATCGAGTAGGACTACTAAAACATATGACCATACTCAAATGAGTTAACATAAGATATTAAGATCATTGCTTGAGTAAATCTAGTTGGGGATCAAGAAATACAAAGATTGATAGGAGGATAATACAGTCTATGCCTTATTGATCAATCTAGGCATCGAGGATAGAAGGACAAAGTCATACAAGATAATAAACACAGAAAGGTTATGTCAGATTTCGACTTTTTCATCACTTAAGTAGTAATGATGCATTGCTAGATACCACTCATTGCTTATATATCTAAAATGATTTATATACATTACCAACGTTACAAGAGCCTATTATATCACACACAAAGAATATGTTGTCTCGGAGATAAGTTAATTTTAGTTTAACTAAAATATGATCCGAAATAGATTAATTGAGTTAGACTCAAATGAATCCAATTAGACTATGAAATTGAGTCTAATCTGAGTTAGACTCATTTAGATTAGACTCAACCACTTAAAATAGGTTAATGATCATTAAATATTTAATGAATCATTATTGGAGAGGCATACCAAGAGGCATGATTCATTGCATTGGATGAATACAATATGAAAAGTCAAAAGGATACCAAGAGTCTTTGGTATTCATTGAGGTTTATGAATATTAAACAAATGGGAGAGAAAGAGACAAAGACTTTTCATATTCATTGGAAGAATATAAAAGTCATTTTCATTTTGAATGAGTCATTCTCTCCTCTTCTTATTCTTGGCCGAAATCCTCCATTCCCCCTTCTTCCTCTTGGTGACCGAACCACCTAGTGTGGCTAGCACCACGAAGGCGGTTCCTTTTTGAGACCGAGTTCGTGCGACGAACAAGATGTGTTCATGTGGATACTGTTGGTGCAAGTTGCATTATTGATGTCCTCCTCCAAGTGTTTTAATGTTTGACAATACACTTATGTTAGTGATACATAGAACAAGGGAGGGTGAGCAAAAGAGGAGTAACCAAAGTGGAAGAAAAGTCCTACTTAACCTAGGCACTAAGACCTGGTGAGTGAAGCTGGGCACTAAGACCTGCTCGGAAGGTGGGCACGAAGTCCTGGTCGAGGACTGAGCATTAAGTCCTGGCAAAAGACTGGGCACAGAAGACCAGCTCGGAAGGTGGGCACTAAGTCCTGGTCGAGGACTGGGCAAGAAGACCTGGCCGAGGGTTGGGCACCGAAGACCTGGTTCGGGGAATTGGGCAAGAAGACCTGGCCGAGGGTTGGGCGCCGAAGTCCTGGACTTAGGGTTTGGGCACGAAGTCTTGGTCCGAGGGGCTGAGCAACTTAGCTGAGCGATGACTAAGGACAGAAGTAGAGACGGGTCAGGGTTTAGGCATCTCGAGGTCCGAAAGTATCGGAAGCTAAGAAAAAGTCCACCCGAAGGACTGGGTGGCAACCGTCTCCTGAAAGGAGTAGGTGAAAGGCGCGTTCTCGGGGGTGGGAACTTACGCCGGTTCGACCTAGGGTTTCGTGAAAATCCGAAGTCCGAACCAAGTCCTTAAGGCTAATATTATGTGTATTTGCTTTGTATGTGTGTATCTTGCAGGTACCAAGATTGGAAGACAAAGCAGGCAAAAAAAATAGGGCTGGAGGCTTTGAAGCCAGGCGCCCCCAAGAATCTAGGGCGCCCCCAGTGTCCCGGGCGCCCAAGCCAAAGAAGGAAAAAGTAGTCTTTGTGTGGTAAGCAGAATAGGCTTTAAGCGGGGCGCCCGGAAGGTCCGGGGCGCCCGAGTTCAAAGCTGTATTTGCTGTTTCGGGTTCGAAACACAGATAAGCCTTCACATAGGCGCCCAGGAGGTCTGGGCGCCCTGGTCAGAGGTTTTATCAGCCGCGGCGAGGTCGGCGCGGGGATAAGGTTTGGCCGGGTTTATAGGTGCGCCCCGAGGTCCAGGGCGCCCCCAGAAGCACTATATAAGGGGCTTTGACCCCTCTGCTTCAGACACAACTGCTGTGAGTGATTTCGAGCATTCTGATAGATGACAACACGTTAGAAATAAGGCTCTACGACCGGGAGGCTCCAGGAGGAAGTGCGCGACACTTCGGAGGTCCAGATCGACCGAGTTTCAGATACTTGTTCGGTTTGCTCTTATTTATTTCGTACTTACTTTTCTGTACGTGTGCTTGTAACTATCAACTGTAAGATGACTTTTCTCCGCATCCAAAAATTCCGGAAAGGAGAGCAATAGTGGACTCACGCCGAGTACATAGGCCTTGGACGTACTGACCCAGGGGTGTTGGGAACCAAGTAAATAAATCCTGCGTGTCTGCTGTATTGTTTTTCTTTTTCTGTTTTACTTTTCCGCTGTGCTACTAACTCTGATCTTAGAACGTTCGAAAGATTTACGAAGTTTACTAAAATATTTTCACGGTCGATATTCACCCCTCCTCTATCGACGACTTCGGTCTTACAAGTGGTATCAGAGCCAAGCCGCTCTTCACCGGACTAACCGCCGACGGAGCAACGACGCCAGGAGTTGAGGGGGAGCCCAGGGGTGAATCAGGTACATTTTTTTAATGTCTAATTTTAAATTGCATATTATTTGTTTCACATGTAGGGAGAGAGGACACTATAAAAATCAGTGCCCTATTCGTAAGACTCGGTCTACACCACCGGCGACAAAGGAGGTACCAGCGCCAGAAGTCCGGAAATACAAAAATCACATCAGATGCTTTAAATGCAAGAAATTCGGACACTACAAAAATAAATGTCCGGCAAAGGTACGTAAGATTTATGTTCCGAAAATTTTCAAATCTCCTGCACTTTCTTATGTAAATTGTTTAGATAATGTTACTGAAAAATTAAATTGTGTAAGTAGGCAAATTAATATTTTGAATGGTCAATTAGAAAATGTAAATAATGTTAAAATATCGGAAATTAACTCTTTAATTTTTAATATCAATTCAAAAATTATTGAAATTAATTCAAAAATTAGATCTGGTAATACTATTGGTACTCCTGAAATTAAATCAGATAATGTTAAAATTCTTGATGATAATTCCGAAATTAATCTAAATTTTAACTCTGATAATTTTGAATTAAAATATGAAAATCTCTTAGATAATTATGAATTCAAATTTGAAAACCCTTTGTATAAACCTGAACCCAAATTTGAAAATCCTTTAGATAGCTATGAATTTAATTCTAAGGATAATTCTCAGGATAATGAGGATAATTCTGAGGATAATAAAGATAATTCTGAAGATAGTGGAGATGATATCTCTTTAGATAATAATTTAATTATTCCCTTAGATAATCCTGAAAAATTAACTACTAGCCCACTTTACTCTACCTACTTTGAGGATATTGAAAGATCTAATCTTGAGGAGGAGATAAAATTTTCTAAGATAAAGGTCATAGTTAATAAAAATCACAAATGTTCAAATAAACAGAATTACTAGAATAACTTGAAAAGAAAAATAAGGATGAGTGGGAAATTTTCGAAATAATGAAAATTATGAACTTAGACCCACAACTGTTAATTAATCATTTCAACATTAATTATTCAGGTTTTATCTAATTTGTAACGACCCGACCTATTCAGCGGCCCATTTACCGGCCCTCACGACCGTCGTACCGTCGACCGTACCGTTACCATACTAGGTCTTCCCACTTCCTGGGCAGTGGATTTTTGCCTTCCCAGGATTCGAACCCTAGACTCAGGCTTAAATCTAGTTCTTTATGAATCCTGAATACCAATTGAGCTTCATAAAGAACTAGATTTAAGCCTGGGTCTAGGGTTCGAATCCTGGGAAGGCAAAAATCAACTGCCCAGGAAGTGAGTGTTGGAGCAATCGACCCTAAGATGGTCCGGAGTGACCATAGATTTTGATGTTTGGGCAAAGGGTTTAAGTTAGGTTTTCCCTTGTGTACTTATATGTGTATGTTGAGTGTGCAGGTTGTACAGGTTACACATATGGACCTGACTGGACGGCCTCAGTACAGTGAAGGATGGCATGGAGGCCAGCTGGAGGCTGGTGTGCGCATCTGAGGGACCATGGAGTGCAGGGACGATGAGCTGATGGGTGCGGACTTCGAGGTGTACGTGAAGGGTGGCATGGAGGCAAGCTGGAGGCTTGCGTACGCATCCTAGGGACGAGGGCCGAAGATGAAGAGGGCGCGAAAGCAACAGTCGATGCTGCGGAGGAGGAGTCAGTCGAGTCGTGAGGGTCGAGTGCCATGTGAATGTACTCGGGAAGGGTTTCAGCTAGGGACCAGTCGACTGCCATGGGGGCAGTCGACTGGTAGGTGGCTGGTGAGCTGGCAAATTCAAACGTTGGGAGTGTCAATGGTCGAATTTGGCTGGCACCAATCGACTGCCTTGGGGGCAGTCGACTGGTAGCGAGAAATCAGCCCCGAGTCCTATTTAAAGAGGACTTTGTGGTGGCTGGGTTTCTTCACGAAACCTGCTTGGATAAAGCCGGTTAGTAGTCTATTGTGTTCACAAAGCGTCTGAGGTGTTGTGGCGAGGTTTCTCCACCCACAAGGAGCGACACATGATAGCCGGAGGTTATCCGGGGAGTGATCCACCGATGGATTGTTGGATTAGTCACCCGGTCGGGGTGGATACCAACTAAATACGGTTTGTTAGCGTTGCTTGTTCTTTTTATTATTGTTTTCCGCTGTGCAACTAATAACGTAGGTACAAGAACGAACCGGGAATCACTATTCACCCCCCTCTAGCGTACGGAACGATCCTAACAATTGGTATCAGAGCAAGGACTACTCTTGATCGGACTAACCGCCGAGAGAGTACACTCTAGAGGTGAAGAATCATGGAAGATAAACTTGGGGACGACATATACACTCCACCGGTCTACGACCATGAAGACTTCGGGTGTTGGAAGTCAAGAATGGAGACGTGGCTGATGATTGAGTGGGAGTGCATGATGGTGCTTGAAGAACCATTTGAAATTCCAAGAGACAAGCATGGGAAGAAGCTCCGCCCAAGATATTGGACTCAAGAACAACAAGGGCAATCAAAGGCAAATGAAAAGGTAATGAGTATATTAATAAATCTTTTGCCAAACAACATTTTGAGTGGTGTAGGGAATTATAAGAATGCACACGAATTATGGACCAAGTTGGTGGAATTTCATAAAAACCCTACACAAGGTCAAGTGGTGGAAGAGCCCAAGGAAATGGGCTCAATAGCTCACGAGGAGGAAGAAGTGTCAACTTCTTCAAGTGAGGAGGAGGAGCTAAGTGAATGATCATCGACCTCCTCAAGAGAAGAAGAAGAAGAGGTCACCACCTCAAGGATTGAGGGGGAGGAGAGACCCTCACCTACACATGATCAAGAGGAAGTCTCCACTTCATCCAAGGGTGAAGAGGAAGTCAACCAAGCCTCAACCTCCACCAAAGCCAAGAGAAAAGACCACATTACATGCTTTGGGTGTAATGAAAAGGGGCACTACAAGGACAAGTGCCCGAAAGGTAAAAAGGAGGTAAAATCTACACTTATTTCAAGTTCTTTAAACTCTAACATAAAGTGTAGGATTGGAGAAACCCAAGAGAAGAAGAGGAGGATTCGATGCTTCACGTGTGGTGAGCTAGGGCACTACCACACCAAGTGCCCAAGGAAGATAGAGCTAAAGAAAATGGAGCACCTAAGGAGATGGGAAAAAGAAGAAAGAAAGAAGAGAAAAAGCCCACATCAAGAAGGTACTACAAGGGTAAGGGAGGTAATTCCTAACCCTAGATTAAATTGCCATTCATATTTAAGTTCCTCCATGAATGCTAAGAATCATGCCAATTACCCATCCATGAATATTAGAAATAATGCAAATCATTCAGCCATGCATGCTAGATTTCATGAAAATTATCTTTTTGTGCATAACCATGGTTTTAAATATCATGATAGGAATAAGGATAACAAGGTAGATACATATCCTAAGAAAAGCAAGCATCATGGTAAATCTAAGACCTGTGTATCCAAGGCTAAAGGCATTAACCCCAAGGGAGGGAAACAAATGCCTAAGAAAATGGGTAGTTCTAGGGATGCCCAAAGTGGGCATATGGACTACAAGGTTAAAGGTCTAGAGAGGGAAAATCAAGCCTTGAGGGCAAGGCTTGATACATTAGAAACAGCCCAAGAAAGATTCATGGTTGGATCTAAGGGCTTAGACATGGTGTTGGGTAGCATCAAACCCAACTATGATAGATCGGGATTGGGGTACCGATCTAAGACCTCCAAGGGCAATGGAAAGAAGTATGTTGGGAAAACATACAATCTTAGTAAGGAGGGAAGGTCCAAGGATGGTAAGGAAATGCCATCCAAGGGTAGAAAGGGTGACTTAACCAAGGACAAGGTGTCCAAGGTTAAAAAGGCCAATTTTGTAGGCCAAGAGTCATCGGTGGTACAACGGTGTGACCTAGTATGGATTGAGTCACCTAGGGAGGTGGCTAGGGCTCAGAGCTCAAGGGGGAGCTCTAGGAGCCTTTGGGGTCCATGGTAAATGATTCTCAAAAGATTCTCTCCTAGGAAATTGAGTGAAGTGTGCCAAAAGGGTTGGAAGACTTGGCTAAGTCTTAATCCTAGGTTGTGGCACATTAAATGAAGTTTTAGGAAGATAATGGTGAAAATAAGGTTATATTCAAGAAAATTGAGGTTAAATGTGTGAATACCATGTAATTCAATGATTGAAATAACTTAGGGTCAAGGATAAGAGGATACATTAAGAAGAAGTCAAAATTAGAACTTTTGAGATGAGTTTGAATGACACATTTTAGAGAGAGGTGAGTTTCGTGCCAATCTTGGGATCTGGAGTACATTTATTTGGAAACGTATTTTTCCCAATTAGATATTGGCTTCACAAGTCTCCCCACAAAATTTCAGAATTTTTGGAGATTTATAAAATTTTTAGGGCATTTATGAATCTCGGCCTGAAAACCTGAAAATCAAGTATCAGTCGACTGCCCTGGGGGCAGTTGACTGGTCCGAGCCAAAATGCACACTGTATGTTTTTGCAGTCAACTGCCATTTGGGCAGTCGACTGGTGGTTTGGGCAGAGTGTTAATAAGTGATTTCTGAAGGGTTTTTTAGAAACACTTGGAATTATGGTTGAACCTTAGAGTTGAGGGCAATTCCTTGTGTCAATTTGAAAGGGTTAGAAGAGGCAAACACAAGGAATAATGACTTGATTTCAAAATGCCAAATCTTTTAAAGAATTTAGATGTGTATCAAAAGTCAAACACACTTGATATTTTCATGATATCATATTTTTCTAGGATAGGGTATAACCAAGCAAGTGTATTTGCAAATTTTAGAATATGTTAGGTTGTGTAGAGTTCTAATTGGCACAAGAAGAAAGGTTGCTTGGGAGCAAGCCTTAATGGTGTCCAAAAGGGGAAGAACTCGGATGTTGGGTTGGGGATAACTCAACATGGTGTTTAGGAGGTTAAATTGGGTAGAACTTAGCCTGGGAACAATGAAAATTGGGAGAAGGCATGGGTAAAGGGGGAGGTTGCCTCCTAATTGCCTTGAGTTTCATTTTGAAACTTTTGGGTTGTGTGTCAAACTTGGGAATGGTGATAGATACATGGGTAGATATATTTTTTCCAAGTAGGTATAGGTTCCACAAAGTTGTCCACAAAGTTTGGAAATTTTTGGAAATTTATGGAATTTCTGGCGCGTTTCTGAAATTCGGCCAGAAAATCAGATTTTAGGCGTATCAGTCGACTGACACTGTTGCCAGTCGACTGCCAGAGGCTGATTTGGGTATCAACAGTTGGTTTGGGGTCCAAATGACAAGGAACAAGTGTATGGGGGTCTACTACACTGTGTTTAGGGTCATTGGGAATTTAAAGAACCAATAATTGGGTAATTATTGGGTTCTTTTTGATGTATGGAAAAGGGGAGAAATATTGTGTTTAAGTAAGAAACCAATACCTTTGCTAGAAAGAAACCCTAGGTTTAGGGAGAGCTAAGTTTGAGGGGGAGCATGACTGCTCCCTTCTTGGCGTAAGGGGAACCTTGGAGAGGTTCTTAAAAAGCCTTTGTAAGTCTAGTGTAAGGGGGAGCTTGGGAGAAGCTTTAAAAAGCCCGGTTTGGTAGAAAATCCTAACTTGGAGGGTTAGGTGGGAAAAGTCCTAGCTTGGAGGGATAGGTGTTGGAAACTCCTAACTTGGAAGGTTAGGTGGTAAAAGTCCTAGCTCAGAGGGCTAGGTGTTGGAAAATCCTAACTTGGAGGGTTAGGTGGTGAAAATCCTAGCTTGGAGGGCTAGGTGTAAAATTCCTAACTTGGAGGGTTAGGTGTAGGATGCCTTGGATAGGATCCATATATGCATTGCATATGCATTCATTTAGCATGATTTTTGCTATTTACTACTATCTTGCTTCCCTAACTTAAACGTATTGCCAATCATCAAAAAGGGGGAGATTGTTGGAGCAATCAGCCCTAAGATGGTCCGGAGTGACCATAGATTTTGATGTTTGGGCAAAGGGTTTAAGTTAGGTTTTTCCTTGTGTACTTATATGTGTATGTTGAGTGTGCAGGTTGTACAGGTTACACATATGGACCTGACTGGACGGCCTCAGTACGGTGAAGGATGGCATGGAGGCCAGCTGGAGGCTGGTGTGAGCATCTGAGGGACCATGGAGTGCAGGGACGATGAGCTGATGGGCGCGGACTTCGAGGCATACGTGAAGGGTGGCATGGAGGTAAGCTGGAGGCTTGCGTGCGCATCCGAGGGACGAGGGCTGAAGATAAAGAGGGCGCGAAAGCAACAGTCGATGCTGCGGAGGAGGAGTCAGTCGAGTCGTGAGGGTCGAGTGCTGTGTGAATGTACTCGGGAAGGGTTTCAGCTAGGGACCAGTCGACTGCCATGGGGGCAGTCGACTGGTAGGTGGCTGGTGAGCTGGCAAATTCGAACGTTGGGAGTGTCAATGGTCGAATTTGGCTGGCACCAGTCGACTGCCCTGGGGGCAGTCGACTGGTAGCGAGAAATCAGCCCTGAGTCCTATTTAAAGAGGACTTCGTGGTGGCTGGGTTTCTTGACGAAACCTGCTTGGATAAAGCCGGTTAGTAGTCTATTGTGTTCACAAAGTGTTCGAGGTGTTGCGGCGAGGTTTCTTCACCCACAAGGAGCGACACGTGATAGCCGGAGGTTATCCGGGGAGTAATCCACTGACGGATTGTTGGATTAGTCGCCCGGCCGGGGTGGATACCAACTAAATACGGTTTGTTAGCGTTGCTTGTTCTTTTTATTATTGTTTTCCGCTGTGCAACTAACAACGTAGGTACAAGAACGAACCGGGAATCGCTATTCACCCCCCTCTAGCGTACGGAACGATCCTAACAGTGAGAAGACCTAGTATGGTAACGGCACGGTCGACGGTACGACGGTCGTGAGGGCCGGTAAATGGGCCGCCGAATGGGTCGGGTCGTTACATAATTAAATCTTAATTTAATTAAATTAAATTCAAATTAAATCCTAATTAAATTAAATTCAAATTAAATCCTAATTAAATTAATTCAAATTAAATCTTAATTCAATTAAATTAATTCAAATTAAATCTTAATTCAATTAAATTAATTCAAATTAAGTCTTAATTAAATTAAATCCTAATTAAATTAAATTTAAATTAAATACTAATTAAATTCAAATTAAATCCTAATTAAATCTTTTTTATTCAAATTCAAATTAATTAAATCTTAATTATTCAAATTCAAAATAATTAAATCTTAATTATTCAAATTCAAAATAATTCAAACTTAAATTAATTCAAATCTTAATTAATTAAACTTAATTTAATTCAATTCAATTTTATTTAATTAAACTTAAATTAATTAATAAATTCAATTCAATCTTAATTAATTCAAACTTAAATTAATTCAATTAAATTAACTCAATCAAATTAATTCAAATTAATTCCTAATCAATTCAACCTCAATTAATTAATTCAACTTCAATTCTTAATTAACTTGAATCCAACCAAATCTTAAATAACTCAAACTAAAACTAAAATCTTACCAAAACCATAACAATTAATTTAATAAAATTAAATATGTCAAAGTGGGCTGACATATTCGCCGGTTCACACGACTTGTATCAAATCGGGAATTTGATACATCTTTAGAAACGTAATTAAAATGCTTTGGACTTGTTTGACTCATGCATAATTGTCATGTCATACATTTGCTAATTCTTTTAAATATATGACATGTCATTCATATTTAAATTATGCATAGTTTAGAACGGCTATAGGAAAAAGAATAATTGAAACTTGATCAACCTAGTATTGGGAGGAGGTGAGATGATAGTACGTTAGGGAAGCCTTTTCTAATAAGGTCAAGTATACTCTACTTGGTCTCTTTAGACTGGTGGAACTATCTGAAGCTACCGATCCAAGACCCAAACTAGTTAGACCAAAATCTTTCAAAGAGTAACTTGAAAATGGATTTTCAATAAAAGGCTTTGTCAAGGAAAGGGTTGATGATCCAATAAGGCTACGACCAAAGAAGGCCTGGTGCCTCGCCAAGACCTGAAAGCCGATTATTGAAAACCAAATTCACTTTACTATTGTTAGATTTGAATCTAACACAAGCTTCAGTTAAATCTTAGAGTTAATAATAAATTAAGAAAAATGATTCAAGCATCTCACAATACACCTATAAGGCAACCATGCTTGCTGTATTGAGACATCTAGAATGGGTGAGATGTTAAGGACTAATAAATTAAAAAATATTTTTCAAAACTGTTTTTCAAAATTGCTAGAATATTTTCCTAAAAATATATTTTCAAAATAGTGCTTCAACATAATAATGTTTTTATGGAATTCATGCTTGTTTGATTGAATATACATATTACATGTTTTCAAAAATTATATCTTTTTAAAAATTGGTTGACTCATGCAATTAGACACAAGCCTCTTAGGACAACACTAAAAGTTTCTTAGGGCACTTAGATAGAGTCAAACGGTGTCGGATATAGGGGGAGTTCTTTTCTTTCCTTCAATTAAAAATACTTTTTGAAAACTGCGCCTTAAATTATTATCACTTGTGTTTTCGAAAAAGGCTTATGTTTTAAAAAATTATATGTTCAAAAAATTGTGTCTATATCTCTTTTGATTTTGATAAACCCTAACCTAAAGACACAGAGGAAGGTCCACTTCATGATCTTCAAGGACTCCTAGGATGTGTCAGATTTAGGGGGAGTTTGAGTCAAAAGAAAGAACTTCAGAAAAGTTTTTTTTGGTAATCATTTATTTTTTAAAAATTGTTAAATAATTCTTTTTGATCTGAACCAAATCCTAAAGACTCAGAGGAAGAGTACTTATGGTCAACAAGCTTCCCAGGACTGGGTCAAGTTTAGGGGAGGTCAAATTAAAAGAATTATTGAATATTTCAAATATTTTCATGCGCAGTATTTTCAAGTCCTTTTTGAAAACATAAGTATTTTTTTCAAAGACTATCATTTTAATAATTTTTCTTTGAAAATACTATTATTTTCAAAAACTCATCTGGTTTTAATTAATTTGAGATAATATTTTTTCTTGAGTTTAGAAAATTTTCAAGGACACTTAGGAAGATGTCCTTGTAGTCAACAAAGCTTCCTATGATTGTGTCAGACTGAAAGATAAACCAAGTCAAGTAAAATATTATGTTTTCAAAAATTCTTACATTTTTCAAAATGTACTTACATATATTTTCAAAATACTATCATTGTTTTGTTCAAAATTCGGTTCAGAAATAGTACTTACTTGAATTTGGAGAATTTTCCTGGACACTTAGGGAAATGTCCTTGTAATCAATAAGATTTCCTAGGATTGTGTCAGACTGGAAAAGGAACCATGTCAAGTACTTAATTTTTCAAAAATTTATATTTTTTTTCAAAGTACTTATGCCTTTCAAAAATTCTAATATGTGTGAAAAGTACTGATACTTTTCAAAATTGCATAATATGTTTCAAAAGTACTTATATTTTCCAAAAAATTGCATAACATTTTTCAAAAATACTTAGATGTTCCCAAAAGGACTCAATCTATTTTTTCAAAAGTACTTGCACATTTCAGAAATTCAATATATCTTTCAAAAGTATAGATATTTTTCAAATACTCTCACAAAGAACCAAATATTTCATTGTTGGTGCAAGAGTTTTTTTGGTGTTTTTTTTATATATGACAAAGGGGGAGAGATACGCCTTAAGTTAGAAATTTTTTCTCTTTCCAAAGGATCAAATAATCAAAATGGTTTCAAAAAGGGGAGAGTGAAAGTTAGAATTTTTTTTTTCTATTTTTCCTAGAGGATCAAAAATGGATTTTCAAAACTTAGATCATTTTTTATTTTTGATCCCAAGGATAGTAAGTTAGCCCTTTCAACCAATCTAACTTAAGATATTCTCAAGCATCAAAAAGGGGGAGATTATTGGAGCAAGTTGCATCAGTGATGTCCTCCTCCAAGTGTTTTAATGTTTGACAATACACTTAAGTCAGTGATACATAGAACAAGGGAGGGTAAGCAAAAGAGGAGTAACCAAAGTGGAAGAAAAGACATAGTTAACCTAGGCACTAAGACCTAGTGTGTGAAGCTGGGCACTAAGACCTGCTCGGAACGTGGGCACGAAGTCCTGGTCGAGGACTGGGCACTAAGTCCTGGCAAAAGGCTGGGCACCGAAGACCTGCTCGGAAGGTGGGCACTAAGTCCTGGTCGAGGACTGGGCAAGAAGACCTGGCCGAGGGTTGGGCACCGAAGACCTGGTTCGGGGAATTGGTCAAGAAGACCTGGTCGAGGGTTGGGCGCCGAAGTCCTGGACTTAGGGTTTGGGCACGAAGTCTTGGTCCGAGGGACTGAGCAACGTAGCTGAGCGATGACTAAGGACAGAAGTAGAGACGGGTCAGGGTTCGGGCGTCTCGAGGTCCGGAAGTATCGGAAGCTAAGCAAAAGTCCACCCGAAGGACTGGGTGGCAACCGTCTCCTGAAAGGAGTAGGTGAAAGGCACGTTCTCGAGGGTGGGAACTTGCGCCAGTTCGACCTAGGGTTTCGTGGAAATCCGAAGTCCGAACCAAGTCCTTAAGGCTAATATTATGTGTATTTGCTTTGTATGCGTGTATCTTGCAGGTACCAAGATTGGAAGACAAAGCAGGTAAAAAAATAGGGCTAGAGGCTTTGAAGCCAGGCGCCCCCATCAGTGGGGGCACCCCCAGTGTCCCAGGCGCCCAAGCCAAAGAAGAAAAAAGTAGTCTTTGTGTGGTAAGCAGAATAGGCTTTAAGCGGGGCGCCCAGAAGGTCCGGGGCGCCCGAGTTCAAAGCTGTATTTGCTGTTTCAGGTTCGAAACATAGATAAGCCTTCACACAGGCGCCCAGGAGGTCCGGGGCGCCCTGGTCAGAGGTTTTTGTTGGTGCAGAAAGCACCCAAGTCAAACCTAGGTTTTGATATTGACAAAAGGGTTCAAAAGTTAAGGGTTAGTCATTTTCTAACAAGTTTCTTGAGTGTACAGGAAAAGCCCTAGCGAAGGAATGCTAGGCACTGGCGAAGGACTGCCAGACAGGAAAAGCCCTAGCAAAGGGCTGCTAGGCTCTGGCGAAGGACTGCCAGAATGGACAAGCCCTAGCAAAGGAATGCTAGGCACTGGCGAAGGACTGCCAGACAGGAAAAGCCCTAGCGAAGGGCTGCTAGGCACCAAGCGAAGGGAAGCTTGGCAACTCAAGACCTGGCGAAGGACTGCCGGGCAAAAGTCCAACTGGAGGAACCGGTTGGCATCAGGTAAATTCTCCCGAGAGGAGTAGGTGAGGACGCGTTCCCCTAGAGGGAACATTAGGCGTCGGTTCGACCTAGGGCTCCATTTTGGAGACCCAAAGTCAGAACCAAGACAGCCAAGGCTGTGTAAAATTAACTTATTAGTTGCTATTTTGGACTAACCCTGGATGCAGGACCGAAGGACTGTGTTTCTGCAGCTCAGAGAGCCTCAAAGGAGTGAGGCAGTAGCTGAGCAGGGCGCCCCGGATGGTTCGGGCGCCCCAGAGTCAACCCAAAGTCAGCAGAGCAAGTAAACGCCCCGACAGCAGCACATTTGGGGGCGCCCCGTATGTTTCGGGCGCCCCGCGCGCATCGGGCGCCCCGCGCGTCGCGGGCGCCCACTATGCCACGCCACTGGCAGCTGCAGCAGCTCACCCTCGCGAAGAAGATGAAGCTTTGACCGGTCAACTCAGGCGCCCCGTGCGCGTCGGGCGCCCCAGTCAAAAGTGATCCCGAAGAAGCAGAGATCAGCTTTGACCAGAGAGCTCGCCGGATCGGAAGCCACGTGGGGGGCGCCCCGAGCATCTCGGGCGCCCCCAGCCCTATATAAAGGACCCTCGACCCTCTTCTTCATACAGACAATTCTTCAGACACTTCCACGCTCTTCTGCTCTCGTACTTTGCTCCAGATACTGCCCAACTCGAGCCGACGACGTCCCGCTGCCCCGAAATCTTCGATCTACTCCGGACGTCGGTAAAAGAAGAGCATACTTCTTATTGTATAAGTTTACTGCACTTATTCTATATTCAATAATTGTAAACTGTTTACGAACTTATAGAATTGCCGGCAGAAAACGGTCAACGACCGTGGGCCTTGGAGTAGGAGTCGACCCAGGCTCCGAACCAAGTAAAAATCTTGGTGTTCACATTGTCTGATTTTAATTATTCCGCTACGCAATTGCTCTTTACGAAATCCGAACGATTTGCGACATTCACCCCCCCCTCTATCGCATGTCTCGATCCAACAAGTGGTATCAGAGCGGGGAATTCAAACTTGGTGCAACCACCAGTTTGAAATTTTTTTCGGATTTTTTTAATTTAATTATTTTTTTCCGCACTGCTAATCCAAGACCAAGTCTTGGGACACTTTTCTTTGTAAAATTTCCTTTTTCAGAACAAATGTCTATGCAAGAGGGATTCAGCACCGCTAGACCTCCACTCTTCAGTGGAGAAGACTTTTCCTACTGGAAAAGTCGCATGGAGGTCCACCTGAAAACTCAGGTGGACATGTGGATCATTATCTAGTCCGGTCTGGAGATCCCCCGAAATGCAGAAGGACTTCCACAAAGCTACACGGAGTGGGACAACACTCTAAAGCGCAAGATAGAAGCCGACGCAAAAGCAACGCAAACCCTACAATGCGGGCTGACAAAGGAAGAGCTGAACCGAGTGGGCCCCTTCAACAGTGCAAAAGAGCTATGGACAAAACTGATCGAGCTGCACGAAGGGACTTCGGACACCAGGATCAGCAAAAGGGATCTGCTACTAAACAAATTAAACACTATCAAGATGGCGAACAACGAATCAGCAGTCCAACTCCACGCACGGATCCAAGAGGTAATGAACGGTCTTCATACAATAGGTCACAAGGTTGAAAACCGTGACCTAATAAGGTATACTCTAAACGCCTTTCCTAGAAACACCTTGTGGGCATCTATGGTAGATGCATACAAGGTCTCTAGGGATCTTTCAAAAATTAAGTTAGATGAGTTATTTTCTGAACTTGAACTTCATGAACAGACTAACTGCAATTTGGCCGAGAAAAGTATAGCCTTCTTTGCAGGGAAAACAGGAAGGACAACTAAGAAGAAAACTCAAGTTGAACCTGAGTCTACCTCAGACTCAGAAACAGAAGATCAAGATGGAGATCAATCTGAACTGGTCCGGCTAGCTCGAAACTATTACAAAAAGTTGAAGAACCAAACCAACACACGAAGAACAAGCCGAAGAAAGGACGGACAAGATGAACCGGCAACTGACAAACAAAAGCCCAACGTAACCTGCTACGAATGCAAGAAGAAGGGCCACTACAAGACTGAATGTCCAAGCCTAAAGGAGTCCAAAAAGAACAGAAAGAAGAAGGCACTCCAAGCCACCTGGGACGAGTCCTCCTCCTCAGAAGAAGAAGAAGCACCTCAGTCCAATCTTCTAGCCCTGACCGCTTCAGATCAAATCCAGACTGACTCAGACTCGGACCGAGATGACGGCAAGCTGACATTCTCCGACGACGGCGAAATAAAGGTAACGGGCTTTTCAAAATCGCAATTGAATGCTCTTATTTCCTATCTATCCCGAGATTTGGCGAAAGCCAAACTCCGAATCGAGTCCCTCCGACAGGAAGTAAAACTCCTGAAAGAGGGAGCTGATTCTAAATCCTTAACTGAGAAACTTCAGGAAGGAACCCCTGATCAGGTTGAAAAACTTGAATCAGAGAATTCCTCTCTAAGAACTCAAGTTAAGGACTTAAGAACAGCTTTAGAACGATTCACGTCTGGTTCCAAGAATCTTGATCTGATTCTGGGAAAACAGAAGTCTGTTCTAAACCGATCCGGACTTGGCTATAGAACCAAATCTCGGCAAAGATCTTACTTTGCTGTACTGAACCAGTCAAGACCTAAGGTTCAGGCATGGGTGCCAAAACTGTGCCTGACTAAACCAACTGGTTCAAATCAATTTTGGATCCCCAAGGACAAGATTCACATCTTGCCTAACCCATACAGAGGCTTTAGTCCAGGGGGAGCCAAAATCAAAACAATTTTTTTTAAATTAGATAATTTTCTTTAATTGATTGAGTGGTTGTTTATTTAATTTTTGCAAATTGCCATGCTTAGATTTAAGGGATACTTAGATTTAAGGACTAAAATTACTTGAAACTTGAAAACATAGTATTGGGAGGAGGTGAGATGATAGTACGTTGGGGAAACCAACTCTAATAAGATCAAGTCTACTTGGTCTCTTTAGACTGGTGAAACCAGCCGAAGCTACCGATCCAAGACCCAAGCTTGTTAGACCAGAAAATGACCTAATTTAATTTGAAAATGAAATTTCATTAAAAGGCTTTGTCAAGGAAAGGGTGGATGATCCCATAAGGCTACGGCCAAAGAAGGCCTAGTGCCTCGCCAAGACCTGGAAGCCAATTTCTGAAATTCAAATTCAAATTATCTTTTGTCAAATTCGAATCTAACTCAATGTTCAAATAATTATAGACTCTTATCTGTTTTCAAACCTATCTCTTTTTCGAAAATCACTTAATCTATTTTTCAAAATTTCTAAACTTACTTAAAAATCTGTTTTCAAAAATAAAAGAACTTTTTCGAAAATAAATTGAAATCTCTTTTCAAAACTAATTTCTACCCTCAAACCTGTCTCACAAAAACCTTAAGGTTAACGTGTTTGAAAACCCTAGATTCAGTGAAACAGGAAAATTAAGCTCAAATTAAACCACCTTGCTTGTGCCTTCATAATCATGGTTAAACTGTGGTCAACATAGTCAAACTATGATTAACATAGTCAAATTGTGGTCAAACATAGTCAAACAGTCAAACCTGGTTAAAGCAGTCAAAAGGCTACTACTAAGGGCGCCCGTAGCCTGTCGGGCGCCCCTATACACTTCTGTCCCCCTCGCTGATTAAAGCAGCCAAAAGGCTGCAATCAACTACTTTTGACCGACTTGACAAGGGCGCCCGTGACCTATCGGGCGCCCCTATCGACAAACCTGTCGTCCACGCCAGTCAAAGCAGCAAAAGCTGCAGTTGACCTGCCTTGGCCAGGGTGCCCGTGACCTGTCGGGAGCCCCCACAGACCGTTTCCCTGCCCGAGGCGAAACGACCTGTAGAGGGAGCCCGAAACCTCACGGGCGCCCCCCCCCCCTCAATCTCCTATAAAAGGGACCCGAGACTCCCTTATTTCCCACACCACATCTCACACTCCTTCTTCCCTTTGCCTCATTCTTGTGGATCAAGTGAACCTAAGCCCTCCCTTGTCTCAACCATGCCTCTAAGGTATGAAATCTAGTTGTGCAATTAATTTTTCTTAAATTACATATTTTTTTGCGAATTCCTTAAGTCTCTTCTTTATCCTTAATCACTTATTTTTTCTACACTTAGAAAACGCCGAGCAGTTCAGTCGAACCCCGGTAACGAGCCCAGTCCCGACCCTAGGTTTCCTAACCTAGCACTTTGTAACAAATTCGCCCAAACCGCGTACATTCCGATTAAAACAAGTTACCTTAACCGTCATTTCTTCTCCCAATCCTGTCCAGTCGCAATGTCCGCAATTAACTTCTATCAACTGGATAACCTCGTATTCTGCACACATTCGATCAACAACACCCTATGTGCAAAATTCTATAACAACATAGTTAGGCAAGACCACTTGAGCTTCGTCACTACCGTTCAAGGAATGCCCTTGAGCATCACTCCTACCCTACTGAATCGATTTTTGGGACTCCGACCATCTCAGTCCATCTTCTGTTGCTACCCTCCAAGGAACCTGCCCTTCGATGCCCCCTACTCTCATATTGACCTGAACACCTTGTACAACTATTTCTTTGGGGAGGCCATGGACCCTGCAGGAGGGCAGTTCCACTCTACCCAACTCCCAATTCAGGACTACGCTCTCTATAGAGTAATTGTCCGTTGCATCCTTCCCTTGTCCACTAGGGACACAGCCACCATGAAACCCTTTCACACTTTTCTTCTATATGCCCTTATCCACCATCTGGACATAGATATAGGCCTTCACCTCTTCCACTGTATCCTACATGCCTCTAGTGTATCCACTAAGGGGCGGGTCCGCATCCCCTTCTGCCATGTCATCACCTCTATCCTTCACTACCACGGCCGAAACATCGCTGACGACGAGATTACCACGATGACCGAATTCGATGAGATAGGATTTAGGAACTTTTCCTTAGCCGGTGTAGATGTCTCGGGCACCGGGGTTCTGACTTGGCGACGCCGACCAGCCGTACAGGACATTGTCAACGAGGAGGTCGGGGTTGACATTGCCGACTTAGCAGCAGAGGTAGATCAGCACGCTCCACCGACCTTGTACGAGAGAGTTACACGACTCGAGACGCACGTCCAGAGCTTCAGAGAAGAAGTAGAAGCGAACCATATTGAAGACCAAGAGACAAACTTAGGCTACTACAACAACATTATGAGTACCCTCACGGCCGACAGAGAAGCTTGAAATGCACAGTACCATGAGATCATGGCACGATTTGATGCATGGCAGCCGGGCCCATTTGATCCTCCTGGTCCCTCTTCTTAGATGACTTGGCCATGTACCTATTTGACTACCCCTACTGAGTAGGGTTGACTTCTGTTGACTTGTACTAGACTTCTGCTTGAACTATGCTAATCTTAGCTTGGCCTGTTTACTCTTGACTTAATTAAGTTAGGATTATGCTTAGTAGAATAGAATCATTCGGTTTTTGATTTTTTTAAATTGATCTTAGAATATCTTTTAAAATATTTTTGTTTTTTTTCTTTAACTTGAAAAAGTTTCTTTTAAAATTGTTTTTAGTTTTATGTCAAAAACCACCCCCCTTCAAAACTAGGGTTTTCATCGAAATGGACTTAGACTAGGCTCCAACCCTAGAATTGCATGCACCTATAGATCTAGAAGCCAGCATCTCACAAGCACCTTAGGGTACTTTGAGTGATAACTTAGAAAGGGATGAGATGCTTAGGTCTTTGCCTTAACTCAAGATGCTTTAAGTCAGTGCATCTGCAGTAGTTGGGGCACTAAATACAAACTGAACAGCAATCAAGTTAAGTGTCAAGTTTAGACAATCTAACTTGAACAACTCACTTAACTTGACTAACCCTAGCCAAAACTACTGCTTATAACAGTTAGTAAGTAGCTAATCGGGTTAGACAGGCCCCTAAAGAGTTAACCAGACCTAGGTCTTGTTTTGATTCAGTACATCAAATGCTTTATTCAACTATTGCAAAAATTTTTCTGCATTTTTTTGATATATGTCAAGGGGGGAGAGTTGGAAAAGAAACAGGGAACAAAATTTTAAAAATTTTGTTATAAACTTCTTCAAAAAGGTTGAACTGAAAAATTGGTAAATCAAAGTTAGCCTTATTTCCAAACTCTGAACTATTTTGAAACTTAATGTTTTTTTGCTTAAAATAATTTTTGCTTAAAATGATTTTTGCTTAATATTTCAAAGTGTGAAATATTCCAAAATTGAAAATTTTCTAAAGTCTGAAACTTTTTTTCAAAAACTGAAAATTTTCTAAGTTTCCCAAACTATGAATGTTTTAGCAAAACCTTAGAGATTTCCAAACCTATTATCAAAACATGAAATCTTCTAAGTACTTCACTCACACCACCTATTTTTGAAAAACCTAGGGGGAGATTTCTTCCAGGGGAGGGAATCTAACTTAGGATTTTATTTTCAGCATTTTTTTTCCTTAACTTTTTGAACTAGGTTGCCATATATCAAAAAGGGGGAGATTGTTGGTGCAGAAAGCACCCAAGTCAAACCTAGGTTTTGATATTGACAAAAGGGTTCAAAAGTTAAGGGTTAGTCGTTTTCTAACAAGTTTCTTGAGTGTACAGGAAAAGCCCTAGCGAAGGAATGCTAGGCACTGGCGAAGGACTGCCAGACAGGAAAAGCCCTAGCAAAGGGCTGCTAGGCTCTGGCGAAGGACTGCCAGAATGGACAAGCCCTAGCAAAGGAATGCTAGGCACTGGCGAAGGACTGCCAGACAGGAAAAGCCCTAGCGAAGGGCTGCTAGGCACCAAGCGAAGGGAAGCTTGGCAACTCAAGACCTGGCGAAGGACTGCCGGGCAAAAGTCCAACTGGAGGAACCGGTTGGCATCAGGTAAATTCTCCCGAGAGGAGTAGGTGAGGGCGTGTTCCCCTAGAGGGAACATTAGGCGTCGGTTCGACCTAGGGCTCCATTTTGGAGACCCAAAGTCAGAACCAAGACAGCCAAGGCTGTGTAAAATTAACTTATTAGTTGCTATTTTGGACTAACCCTGGATGCAGGATCGAAGGACTGTGTTTCTGCAGCTCAGAGAGCCTCAAAGGAGTGAGGCAGTAGCTGAGTAGGGCGCCCCGGATGGTTCGGGCACCCCAGAGTCAACCCAAAGTCAGCAGAGCAAGTAAACGCCCCGACAGCAGCACATTTGGGGGCGCCCCGTATGTTTCGGGCGCCCCGCGCGCATCGGGCGCCCCGCGTGTCGCGGGCGCCCACTGTGCCACGCCACTGGCAGCTGCAGCAGCTCACCCTCGCGAAGAAGATGAAGCTTTGACCGGTCAACTCGGGCGCCCCAGTCAAAAGTGATCCTGAAGAAGCAGAGATCAGCTTTGACCAGAGAGCTCGCCGGATCGGAAGCCACGTGGGGGGGGCGCCCCGAGCATCTCGGGCGCCCCCAGCCCTATATAAAGGACCCTCGACCCTCTTCTTCAAAGAGACAATTCTTCAGACACTTCCACGCTCTTCTACTCTCGTACTTTGCTCCAGATACTGCCCAACTCGAGCCGACGACGTCCCGCTGCCCCGAAATCTTCGATCTACTCCGGACGTCGGTAAAAGAAGAGCATACTTCTTATTGTATAAGTTTACTGCACTTATTCTGTATTCAATAATTGTAAACTGTTTACGAACTTATAGAATTGCCCGCAGAAAACGGTCAACGACCGTGGGCCTTGGAGTAGGAGTCGACCCAGGCTCCGAACCAAGTAAAAATCTTGGTGTTCGCATTGTCTGATTTTAATTATTCCGCTACGCAATTGCTCTTTACGAAATCCGAACGATTTGCGACATTCACCCCCCCTCTATCGCATCTCTCGATTCAACAATTTGCATGATGACTTGCTAGTAGAAGAGAACAAATCATTAAAGAGTGAACTTGAGAGACTCAAGACTATTCTTGAGAAGTTCTCAACTAGCTCTAAAACCTTAGATATGATTTTGAATGCCCAAAGGGCAGTCTATAATAGGGCCAGGATTGGTTACCGTCCTACGGAACCCTCATTTGTGTCTCTCATGTCTAGGACTGATATGAGACAATCTAGGACACCCAAAATTCAAAAGAAAGTTATCAAGGCATGGGTGACTAAGTCATGTTTAGTTGATGCTTTAGGTCCCAAGGTTTAGGTACCTAAAACTTCTATTTTTCGAATTGTGTAAGTTATGATTGAGGGGGAGCATCTATCAACTTGGTTCGTTGATAGTGGATGCTCCAAACACATGACCGGGGATAGATCATTGTTTACCGTACTTCACAAGAAAAGTAGAGGTAATGTATCATTTGGTAACAATGGTAGTCTTAAGGTCATAGGGATAGGAGACATTCAGATATCCGAATGTCTTAGAATTTCAAATGTTCTTCTAGTCAAGGGGATGAAATTAAATCTCCTAAGTGTGAGTCAATTGTGTGACACGGGTTACACAATTGACTTCCAACCAAGTCAATGTCTAGTTAGATAACATGACACCTTGGACACAGTACTAGTAGGAACAAGAGTAGACAATATTTATCAAGTTTCATTTAAAAGTGCTAATAATGCTTTTGCTAAGTGTCTCATGTCAAGAGAAGAAGAGTCCACCCTTTGGCACCGGAGGTTAACACATGTTAACATGAAGAACATCCGGAAGTTGGCCAACAAGGGACTAGTCCGTGGCTTACCATGCATCAAGTATGAGAAAGACAAACTTTGTGATGCATGTCAAATGGGTAAGCAAACAAAATCTACACATAAAGGTAAAAGCGCTGTAAGTACTTCCAATGCATTAGATTTACTTCATATGGATCTATTTGATTGTAGTACCATCTTATCATTGAATGGAAGTAGATATTGCTTTGTTATCATTGATGATTTTACTAGGTATACATGGACTTACTTTTTAAAATATAAGGACCAAACCTTAGATATCTTTATTTCTTTTTGTAGAAGAGTTGAAAATGAAAAATCATCAACCATTAAGACAATTAGAAGTGATCATGGAGGCAAATTTCAAAACCAAAGGTTTTTAGAATTTTGTCAAGATAGAGGTTATAAGCATGAGTTCTCTACTCCTAAAACACCATAACAAAATGGTGTTGTAGAGAGGAAGAATCGTGTTTTACAAGAGGCTGCATGAAGCATGCTCAATGAGTACTCACTATCGAGTTACTTGTGGGTTGAAGCTGTAAATACAGCTTGCTATGTGCAAAATCGGGTCCTCATTCATAGGTTTCTAGGAAAGACTCCCCATGAACTTTGGTTTGGGAAACCACCTACGGTTAAACACCTTAGGGTGTTTGGTTGTAAGGTGTTCGTTCTAAACACCAAGGATCACCCTGAAAAGTTCACGGCAAAGGCTGATGAAGGGATACTAGTTGGGTACTCCCTCGTTAGCAAAGCCTACCAAGTCTACAACAAGAAATCTAAATTAGTTGAAGAGTCTTCTGATGTGGTTTTTGAAGAAATTCCAAAATCAAGTGACCAATCAGAAAATATAGAAGGAGTCCAACTTGAACTTAGGAGACTAAGTTTGAATGAAACTCCAAGTGTTGTTGATGGTGATGAGTCTAATGACGGTGAACCTAGACAACCCATTGATCAGCCGGATCCTGAGGCTGGACTTGTGTCTAGTGAACCCGTTCAAGAAGCACCAGTAACACCAAGGCAAGCTAGATTAGCCTCTAGTCATCCCCAAGACCAAATTGTTGGAGACATTCATCATGGAGTTAGAACTAGATTATTCTTCCGGAATACGGCTAATGAAGTTGCTCTAATTTTCGAAATTGAACCTAGATAAATTGATGAAGCATTAAATGATCCCGATTGGATCATTGCAATGCAAGATGAACTAGGTCAATTCGAAAGGAGTCAAGTTTGGGCCTTAGTCCCTAGTCCCAAAAAGACCTCCATTATTGGAACCAAATGGGTCTTCAAGAACAAATTGAACCATAAGGGAGAAATCATTAGAAACAAGGCACGCTTAGTAGCCAAGGGCTACAGTCAAGTTGAAGGCCTTGATTATGATGAGACTTATGCTCCCGCGGCACGATTAGAGTCCATTCGATTGATGCTTGCATTTGCAGCACATCGTGGTTTCAAATTATATCAAATGGACGTCAAATCGGCCTTTCTAAATGGTCTAATTAGGGAAGAGGTCTATGTCGAACAACCACCGGGGTTTGAGAGTTCCGAATTTCCAAACCACGTGTTCAAGCTTAAAAAGGTACTTTATGGCCTTAAACAAGCACCCCGAGCTTGGTATGAGCGGTTGTCGACATTCCTAATTGAGAAGGGATTCGTTAGAGGCCAAATAGACCCTACACTATTTCTACGAAGAGATGGTGACAATATTTTTGTAGCCCAAGTATATGTCGATGACATAATTTGTGGCTCAAACAATAAGGGCTATTTGAATGAGTTTATTGGACACATGGAAAATGAATTTGAGATGAGTCTAGTGGGAGAGTTGACTTTCTTCCTTGGACTCGAAATCAAGCAAACTCGTGATGGGATCCATGTTCACCAATCGAAATACACACAAGAAATGCTTCGAAAATTCAATATGAGTGATTCAAAAGAGGTAACCACTCCCATGGCTACAAACACAAGATTAGACAATGATGAGAGTGGTAAACTCGTTGATTTGACTCAATATCGAAGCATGATAGGCAGTTTGCTATACCTTACAGCTAGTCGACCTGATATACTATTTGCTGTGGGCATGTGCGCTAGGTATCAAGTTTGTGCCAAGGAATCTCACCTAATCGTTGTTAAGCAAATTTTGAGATATCTCAA
The DNA here is from genome assembly GCA_024364735.1 of Boesenbergia rotunda. Taxonomy (NCBI): domain Eukaryota; kingdom Viridiplantae; phylum Streptophyta; class Magnoliopsida; order Zingiberales; family Zingiberaceae; genus Boesenbergia; species Boesenbergia rotunda. The sequence goes on from JAGFNQ010004075.1 coordinate 52,336, forward strand.
AGGCACAATTGGAGTCAGTCTATGGTACCCTTGTACCGAATCATTTGATTTAATTGGCCATACGGATTCCGACTACGCTGGATATAAGTTGGACCGGAAAAGCACAAGTGGGGGTTCCCAATTCTTAGGTTCGTCCTTAGTAAGTTGGTCAAGTCGAAAGCAACATTGTGTTGCTCTCTCCACGACCGAGGCAAAATATATCGCCATGGGAGAGAGTGTATCACAATTGTTGTGGATGATACATACTTTAGAGGACTATGGATTGAGTTACAAGGGTGTGCAAGTGTTATGTGATAACATAAGCACAATTAACTTAACCAAGAATCCAGTCCATCATTCTAGGACCAAACATATTGAGGTGCGTCACCACTTCATTAGGGATCATGTAGCTAGGGGAGATATTGTACTCTCTCATGTAGAGTCCAAATCAAACCTAGCTGACATTTTCACTAAATCACTCCCCGAAAATGAATTTAGTTTCCTAAGACGGGAGTTGGTAATGTGTCGTGCTTTATGAATTTTAAATTGCATTCAAACCCTTCATGATTATTTCGAAATTGTTGGGAAACAATTGGGTAACTTTGGGAACATCTCACACAAACTATAAGGTTTACCAAAACGTTTTTATTTGCTAGATATGGGGTGAGATGTTAGGATCAACTAAATTTCTCAAAATGTCAATACATCCCTTGAGAAATTAAGTTGACGAGATAATAATCACTGTGGTGACCAAGTATGGGGAAAACCATTGCATAACATATGTGTATATGGCTCCATGATCATACTTGGACATTCCAATCAAGGAAACTTGATTGAAATACTGAATTTGGAACAAAACTTGATTGAATTTGCTTGAATGATTGTTGATTGAGTTTGACTCCATTTGGGTGGAGCAAAGTGATTGTTGAATCTATAAGGACTCTTGATCCTTGTTCAGGGATCAATTTTAGTCATGAGATCATGTCCAAGTTCGATAAACTTCATCAGATCTCGTTGGAAAGTTTTAGAAAATCTGAAAATGAATATTTCAGATTGAATCTGGGAATATCAGGAACCCTGATCGGTCACTGGACCCATCAGGCATAAGGTTGATCGGTCCCCAGACCGATCTGGCTTCCTCTTGCATTGATCGGTCCACAGACCGGTCAGAGGGGCTTCAGTGACTTTACGAAATTCTGATCAACCTTACTGAGCCAGCCTGGATCGGTCCCCGGACCGATCTGGCACCCTGCTGAGACCGGTCCACAGACCGATCAGGGGGCTCACAGTAAGCCTCGCGAGCCTACTGATCTCTCCCTGATCGATCAACCGATCGATCAGGAGCATGCCTGATCGGTCACCCGACCGATCAGGCTCAGTTCAGTCCGATCAGGATATAGCCTGATCGGTCTGGGCGCTATCAGATCGAGCGGTGATCCGTTCAATCGTATTAAATTACGGTTGGTGGACCGATCCAACAACTGATTAACTTCGCGAAAAACCTCTCCTTGCCAACCCTAGTGCCAAAACCTCTCCCTTGTGCCTCTTCATTCTGAGCGAGAGTGTTCCTGCTTCTCCCTCTTTCTCGTGCGTGCAAGTTCTTACGAAGGTCCTGCGGCGTCTCCCTATTCTCTGCAAGTTCTCTACTTGCACCAAGTTCCCTGCGTCTCTGCCTTGCGCCGAGGCCTCCTCCTGCACAAGCTTTTTCCTTTCAAACTTCAAGAACCTCACCAATGGCACCAAAGTGAGTTATTGGCTTCGATTTTCTTGCAAATCAGTTCATAAAATTATGTTTTGAGGCTAATCATGGTTTGGTATTTGTTCTTGGTGTGATGCAGTGACCCTTTTGTATTTGCCGTGACCTTACCTTTCCATGCCTCACCTCTGATTAAAATGTGTGCTTTTGATTCATGGGTCTTGATTACATTCTCTGATTGGGTCTTTCCTTGTATGATCAACTCGTGAATTGTTGTGATTCGACCTATATTGTCTCAACATTGCCCAAATTGATTCCATTCTGTGCCATGATCAATTCGATCCTTTAGAAAATCTTCAAAGGTAAGGAACCTATGGTGGAAAGCTCAAAGGCAAAGGCCCTTCCATATCTACACCTTCTCCAAGGCCTCCACCGCCTCTACATACTCGATTTCAGAGTGCCACTCTTGCTGAATTTCGAGTGCACAATTTCAAAATTAAGTGCCATGAGTCGAACATCACCAATCCTTTATCTATGAACCATTGCCCGACCATCAACAAATAATCACACATTACAATCTTCAATTCCATTCTTTTTCTTGAGAGGCCGATCAATCTTGACTTGTCTCTAAATTCTA
>JAGFNQ010004075.1:55966-256150 GCA_024364735.1 Boesenbergia rotunda
CGAGTCAAGAGTAAGAGGATAGTCAACCAGATGAGCTGGACAGATTTCGAGCAAGAGTTCTATGAGGAGCTCTTCCACATGCGGGTTACCAACAAGCACTACGAGGAATTCACGGAGTTCAGACAAGGAGAACTATCCGTGGATGAAGCAGTGAAGATGTTTAAGCGGTTAGCTCATCTGTGCCCAGAGCTAGTTAGCACAGGAAAAGAGATGGTTATGCTAATGCTCAAGACGTTAAGGCCTGAGATAGCGTTAAAGAGGGCTAGCAGTGTTAAGAGGCCACAAACCTCCGAAGAACTAATAAGTGGTGCTTTGACCACTGAGCACTACTTAAACAGTATAAAGGCCACCAGAAAGGTCGAACGATGAAGTTCTTAACAACCTTACCGTCAGGGGAAGTAATGGCCTCTACTCAGAGGCTAAGGGTAGTACCAATCTGGATTTCCAACCGGGAGCTCTATAGTGACTTGACAGTCCTTGAGATGAAGGATTATGAAGTCATTTTAGGGATGGATTTCCTCAGTAAGTACAGAGCTTCAGTGGACTGCCGTAGAAGGAAGGTGGTTTTCAGCCCAGAAGGGGAACCACCATTCGAGTTTCAAGGAGCCCCAAGGAGGAAGACTCAGAAATTTCTCTCAGCCTTGGCAGCCCACCAGATGCTAGAGCAAGGGTGTGCTGGCTTTCTTGCACACATAGTGGACTCAGAAGCAAAGGAAGAACTCAAGCAGGAGGATGTACGGGTAGTCTGCGAATATCCAGAAGTGTTCCCAGAAGAATTACCTGGACTACCTCCCAACCGAGAAGTGGAATTCGAGACTGAGTTCTTCGAAGAATACTTTCACATGCAAGTAACCAACAAGCATTATGATGAATTAACGGAGTTCAGACAAGGAGAACTATCCATGGATGAAGCAGTGAAGATGTTTAAGCGGTTAGCTCATCTGTGCCCAGAGCTAGTTAGCACAGAAAAAGAGATAGTTAGGCTAATGCTTAAGATGTTAAGGCCTGAGATAGCGTTAAAGGGGCTAGCGGTGTTAAGAGGCTGCAAACCTCCGAAGAACTAATAAGTAGTGCTTTGATCACTGAGCACTACTTAAACAGTATAAAGGCCACCAGGAAGGTTGAACGAGGAAGTTCTTAAACAACCTTACCGTCAGGGGAAGTGATGGCCTCTACTGAGAGGCTAAGGCAGTATCAATCTAGATTTCCAACCGAGAGCTCTACAGTGACTTGGTAGTCCTTGACATGAAGGATTACGATGTCATTTTAGGAATGGACTTCTTGAGCAAGTATAATGCTTCTATAGACTGCCGCAAGAGAAAAGTCAAGTTCACACCGGAAGCAGAACCTTCATTTGAGTTTATTGGAGACCCAAGGAGAAAGATAAATAGGTTCCTATCTACCTTACAAGCTCAGAGAATGTTAGAGAAGGGGTGCTCTAGTTTTCTAGCTCATATAGTGGATGCAAGTCAAGGAGAAGGATTGAAGAGAGAAGTAGTGAGGGTAGTCTGTGACTATCCTGAGGTGTTTCCTGAAGAGTTACCAGGACTCCTTCCCAATCGGGAAATTGAGTTTGACATTGAGTTGGCCCCAGGAACCAACCCAATTTCGAAGGCACCTTATCACATGGCACCAGCAGAACTGAAAGAATTACAAGAACAATTGCAAGAGCTGCTTGACAAGGGTTTCATCCGCCCTAGTCATTCACCTTGGGGAGCTCCTGTACTGTTGGTCAAGAAGAAAGATGGATCTATGCGAATGTGCATAGATTATCGAGCTTTGAATAAGGTAACCATCAAGAACAGATATCCTTTGCCAAGGATAGATGATTTATTTGATCAGCTGAAGGGAGCCACAGTGTTCTCCAAGATAGATCTGCGATCAGGTTACCATCAGCTCAGAGTGAAGGAGAGTGATGTGCCAAGGACTGCTTTCAGTACAAGATATGGGCACTATGAGTTTGTGGTCATGCCCTTTGGAGTGACAAACACCCCTGCGACGTTTATGGATCTAATGAATAGAGTGTTCAGGGATTTTCTGGACAAGTTCGTCATTGCCTTCATTGATGATATCCTAGTGTATTCAAAGACTCGGAAAGAACATGAAGAACACTTGAAGATAGTGTTGCAAACCTTACACCAGAAGGAGTTGTACGCCAAATTCTCAAAGTGTGAGTTTTGGCTTGATCAGGTGGCCTTCCTAGGCCACATTGTATCCAAAGAAGGCATTCAAGTTGATCCAGCCAAGATAGAAGCAGTCAGCAACTGGTGTAGACCCAAGAATGCCAGTAAAATCAGAAGCTTCTTAGGCCTGGCAGGATATTACAGAAAATTTGTGGAGGACTTTTCCAGAATAGCCTCTCCACTCATAGCCCTGACCAGAAAGAATCAGAAGTATGAGTGGTCAGATAAATGCGAGCACAGCTTCCTAGAACGAAAGAAAAGATTGACTAGTGCTCCCATCCTGATTGTTCCAGAGAGTGACAAGGCCTTTGACATGTATAGTGATGCATCCAAGATGGGCCTTGGAGTTGTCCTCATGCAAGACGGTAAAGTAATAGCATATGCCTCCAGACAGCTCAAGGACTATGAGAAGAATTACCCTACCCATGACCTTGAACTAGCAGCTGTGGTTTTTGCACTGAAGCTTTGGAGACACTACCTGTATGGAGTGCAGTGCAGAATCTTCACAGACCATCAGAGTTTGAAGTACTTCTTCACTCAGAAGGATCTGAATATGAGGCAGCGCAGGTGGCTAGAGTTGGTCAAAGATTATGACTGTGAAATCCTCTACCACCCAGGTAAAGCTAATAAAGTGGCAGATGCACTGAGCAGAAAATCCTGTGCAGCACTGATGTCCCTATCATCACTGTCTTTACCACTTCAGAAAGAAATAAAGGATTTTGGAGTCGAGGTAATAATTGGGCAACTTTCTGCATTGACTCTAGAGTCAACCCTGCTTGTGGATGTACAAAGAAAGCAAAGTCAAGACCCAGAGATCCAGAAGATCAAGCAGGAGATTCAAGAGGCAGAAAATTCAGAGTTTCGAGTATCAGATAGTGGCATCCTCTATCTTGGAGACCGCCTTTGCGTCCCCAATGATGAGGAACTAAGAAGGAATATTTTAGAAGAAGCCCACAGTACCCCGTACTCTATGCATCCTGGTTCTACCAAGATGTACCAAGATGTAAAGCAATGATTCTGGTGGTCTGGACTCAAGCGAGACGTGGCCAGATATATCAGTACCTGCTTGACCTGGCAGAGAGTCAAAGCAGAGCACCAGAGACCAGGAGGAGTTCTACAGCCACTTCCCATTCCAGAGTGGAAGTGGGAAGAAATATCCATGGACTTTATCACTTGTCTTCCAAGAACCACCCATGGACACGATGCAGTTTGGCTGATAGTAGACAGATTGACCAAGTCTGCCCACTTCCTAGCCATCAAGTTATCGCATTCAGTAGAGCAGTTATCACAGCTGTACGTGAAAGAAGTAATCAGGCTTCACGGAGTTCCGAAGTCGATCGTTTCCGACAGAGATGGGCGGTTCATCTCCCATTTTTGGAGGTGTGTTCAGGATGCCCTAGGCACCAGACTTCAGTTCAGCACAGCTTTCCATCCCCAGACAGATGGACAAACAGAGAGAGTAAATCAGATTTTAGAAGACATGCTCAGGGCTTGTGCATTGGACTTTAAAGGTAGTTGGTGCAAATTTCTGTGCTTAGCTGAGTTTGCCTACAACAATAGCTATCAAGCCACCATCAGGATGGCACCTTATGAGGCATTGTATGACAGGAAATGCAGATCACCCATATGTTGGCAAGAAGCGGGTGAGAAGAAAGAGATGGAGTCAGGACTAGGCAGCCAGACTGAGCTTATAGATGAGACCGCTCAGGCTATCCAGACGATCCGCCAGAGGATTGAGACTGCCCAGAGTAGACAGAAAAGTTATGCTGACACACGCCGTAGGCCACTTGAATTCCAAGTTGGAGATTCAGTATTTCTCAAGGTCGCTCCCATGAAGGGAGTGGTGAGATTTGGCAAGAAGGGCAAGCTAAGTCCTCGCTACATAGGACCCTACAAGATCATAAAGAGGGTTGGTAAGGTAGCATATGAGCTGGACCTACCAGATGATATGTCAGCTATCCACAGTACCTTTCATGTCTCTATGCTAAAGAAGTGTATTCACGACCCTAGCCAAGTGATTCAGCCTCAGTCAGTACAGATCCAAGAAGATCTTAGTTAAGAGAGCAGACCGACACAGATAGTGGACAAAGCAGTTAAAAGATTAAGAAACAAAGAAGTGCCACTAGTGAAGGTCATCTGGTAGAATCAAAAGCTTGAAGAGGCTACTTGGGAACGTGAGGACAGCATGAGAGAGAGATATCCAGAATTATTCTAAGTTCGAGGACGAACTTTTCATAACGTATGGGGGATTGTAACGCCCCAAAATTTCCATTTTTAGTTCTTAAAGTCCTTAGAATTATTTAAAAATGGTTTAGAAATATTCTAGATATTTTTAGGGATTTTTAGAATATTTTTATGGAATTTTCCGAGTCCGTTTAGTATATTTAAAAAAAGAAAAACGTTTAAGGGCAGCAGGGGGTTCGAACCCGCGACCAGCAGGAGACCAGGCGCGAGCGCGACCGGCTAGGCTAGGGTATCAAGCACAACGAAAGGTGGAGAGAAATATATTTATGGAGTAGTTACGATTCTTTTCATAAAGATAGTATAAATAGATGAGTTAAGAGAGGAAATTAGATTTTTGAGTTTTTCTCTTCCTCACCCTAGCCGCGCGACCTCCTCCCCCTCTCACGCACGCACGCCAACACCAAGCCTTCTCTCCTCTTCCAAGGGGCGCCGACCAAGGAGGGATCAAGGAAAGCGGAGCGTTGCGTTCGTCTCGACGAGAGGAACGCGTAGGCGCGAAAAATTCTCCGAGATCTCAAGTTTCTCCCGAGCCTAGACCTCAATTTCGGTTGTAAGTCCAAGACATCAAGGTAAGTACTGCTCACCTGCGGTAAGAGGCGGTTTTTCCGCAAGTTTTTCCCGTTAGAAAGTTAAAAATGCGATTTTTCCATTAGATTGTGATTTATGCATGTAACCCTAGTTTGATTCATGCTTGTATGAGTTAATTAATTCCCCTATATGAGTTTAGGGTCTAAGAAAGTTATGAGAAAAGAAAAGAGAAGATAAAGATAAGAAAAGAAAAGGCCAAGGCCTTAAGAAATCCCCAAAAGTCAAGACTTAGGGATTTTAGCACGCAAGGTGCTCGAGAAAATGCCAAGGCATTTACAGATAAGAAAGAAAAGAAAGAAAAGCTATTTTATTTTCTAAGGCCAGTACCCGGCGTCCAAGGGCGTCGTTAAAGAAATCCAGGTGTCCAATTCCAAGGTCTTGGCCCTGGTAGACCAAGGTCTGCTCTATTAGGATTGGTGGCTCGCTACCCCAACCTTTTAGGGAACGCGCATGAGATGGTACTTACGTCTTCAGTCGATCCAAGTGATTATTATTTTCAAGTATATGCTTTAGCAAAGTTTCTAAAGTTTAAAGAGTTTTCAAAAAGTTAAAGAATAACTAAAGTTTCAAGTTGAGCCAAGAAAAGTAAATTGAGATTTATTAATGCTTGAGTATGCATGTTTTGAGTTATACATGTTCTTAGTTTTCTTTCAAGCATATAAGTATCTTATATGATTTTCATATTGATCAAGAAGCATGTTTGCACATTTCGAGATTTTGTGAGCTAGATAGTACTTACTAAGCTTTTTGCTTACTAGTTGCATTTCCTCTTACTGCAGATAAAGGTAAAGGCAAGCAATTCTGAAGGAAGGCGACGAGGCGATGCTGAGTAAAGTGTGTGTGGTGGCTGATTTTGGAGAGATCCTTGAGACGAGACAATTTAGTTATTTGAATTACAATGTTTTAGTTTATTCAAATTTTAAGTTCTTTCTTTATGGAGTTTAGCGAACATTTAAGCTTCGATAGTACTACATGCTCAATTCCTTAGAGTAAAGATTCCATGACATTTCATTTAGCATACATATCCTTATGATTGCGTTGGATGAGTAGAAGTGTGAGTAGTTTGGAATATTGATACTTTGTTGAAGATATTGATGCATGTGCCAAGATAGTACTAGTCCCCCTTTGAATCAAGTTTTTATTGCTTAAATATGTTTGGAAAAGTTGCATTCACATTTCATAATGCTTTAGCAAGGTTATAGAACATGTATTTGGTGTTATGAATGCATAGGAGTCAAGGTTGGTACAAACTCTAAGGTTAAAGTTCATATAAACTTGAATAGCTTATTTACTTCCACAAAAGTTCTAATTTCAAGTTTATGGATTCGTTTTGATTGGCTAAATTGTTTAGAAAACTGGCATAGAGTATAGAAATGGTGTCATGATTTTATATGGCTCGAAACTATATGTCAGGTGGGCTTTTAAAACAAGGCTTCGAATCTGAAAATCAGGTTTTCAGACTTATCAGTCGACTGGTACAGTACCAGTCGACTGATACCCGTAAGCTGAGTTGGGCGAGGCAAGTTTCAATAAGTATTTTCTTACGAGTTTTTGAGAAAGAAAGTGTGACATGGTATCATACATGACTATTTAAGTTAGAATATCATTCTTAGATAGATTAAAAAGAAAAAAAAAAGATTTCCGCATTTTTAGTCGTGCATTAGAGTCGAGAAGTAGACAAAAGTAACGATCCGTCTAAGGCAGAGAAGGCGGGTCGCTACAGGTGGTATCAGAGCAGTTCCCATTCTCCAGCATCACACACACATCAGCATCAACCTTGCCGTCTTCAAGTAAGAAAGTTTTAAGTTTCAGTTTTTCTATTGCTCCTTTATTTAATTGCAGTATAGAGAAATGCTTAGGTACTACTTATATGTGCATAGAACAAGGAAGCATGTTTAATACCTTAGTATCACGGAATCATGTTTAATCCCTAGAATAGATATTAGAGAAATGCTTAAGTACTTACTTGATTTTCCCAAAAGTAAGTTTTGCGATTATGGCACGCAAGGTGCTTCAATGCTAGGCTTGTCGCAAAAGGGTATACTCAGAAAGAGGGTATCGATTATGAGGAGACCTTTTCGCCGGTAGCCATGCTTAAGTCTATCCGGATTCTCTTATCTATTGCAGCTCATATGGATTATGAGGTATGACAGATGGACGTCAAGACAGCTTTCCTTAACGGAAGACTCGAGAAGTCCATCTACATGAAGCAACCAAAAGGGTTCATTGCAAAGGGCAAAAAGCATCTAGTGTGCAAGCTTAATCGATCCATTTATGGATTGAAGCAAGTTTCGCGATCTTGGAACATCCGCTTTGATGAAGTAATCCAGTCATATGGATTTTTTCAATGCCCGGATGAGTCGTGTGTATATAAGTGGTGTGACGGAAACATAGTGATGTTTCTTGTACTCTATGTAGACGATATTTTGTTAATTGGCAACAATATAAAAGTGTTGTCAGACGTAAGGGTTTGGTTGTCCAAACAGTTTGATATGAAGGACTTGGGAGAAGCGGAACACATCCTTGGGATCAAGGGCATAAGGGATCGCCAGAAAAAGATATTGTGTTTATCTCAAGCTTCATACATAGACACTGTCTTGGCTCGTTTTTAGCATGGAAAATTCAAAGAAGGGGTTTTTTCCTTTCAGGCATGGAGTTCCTCTTTCCAAGGAGATGTGTCCGAAAACATCAAAGGAGATAGAGGAAATGAAGGCAGTTTCTTATGCATTGGCTGTAGGAAGCCTCATGTATGCTATGTTGTGCACGAGACCAAATATCTGTTTTGCTGTGGGCATGGTCAACAGATATCAGAGTAACCCTGGATAGGAGCATTGGACTGCGGTAAAGCATATATTGAAGTACCTGAGATGGACTTAGGATTATATGCTGGTTTACCGGGCAGACCAATTAGTCCCTGTGGGTTATATGGATTTGGATTTCCAATCAGATAGGACAAGAGTAAGTCTACCTCGGGGTTTATGTTTACTTTAGGAGGTGGAGCCATTGTTTGGAGAAGTGTCAAGTAGAAATGTATGGCGGACTCTACCATGGAAGCTGAGTATGTGGCGGCCTCTGAGGCAGCTAAGGAAGCTATATGGCTCAGGAACTTCATGATGGAATTGGATGTGATTCTTGGTTTGTCCAAATCTATCACAATCTTTTGTGATAACAGAAATGCAGTTGCAAACTCGAAGGAACCACAAGCCCATAAGGCGATTAAACACATAGTGCGCAAGTACCACCTGATACGAGAAATTGTAAAGCGAGGAGAAGTAGTTGTCGCCAAGATTGCATTAAAGGACAACCTGGCGGATCCTTTCACTAAAGCTCTTCCAGCTAGAGCATTTGACAGGCATGTGGAGGATATGGGAATCAGATGTATGGCAGTGAGAGAACAGCAGAGTCTTTGAGTATAAGAGGGAGATTGTTAGATGTGTATACTAAAAGACCTGCTCTTTTTATATATAAGATCATCTATATTTTGAAAAGAAAATCACAACAACACTAGATGCTTATTTATATTAGTATATGCATAAAAGTCCTTTACTTTGCATTGTAGATAACATAGTGTGTGGTGTCACATGGAAGATCATGTTATCAATCCCTTGCCTAGTATAAGCAGAGGCTCACAGCGGAGATGGAATTGATCAAACCATCGGGATGGTTGTAGAGTAATTAGGTGTAGCGCCCGCTTTTTTTTTTCCTAAGCGGCATTACGTTAACATGCTTAGGGCATGTAGACATCATAAGGCAGTGGAATAACTTTAACTTATACATGCCCTATCACCATTCCTAACTTAATAACATGGGAACCTTAGCACATTAACTTTGAACTTAAGCATCATATCATGTCATACATAACATCATATCATAGGTTCCAGAAGTCATTATTCAAATATATAAGTAACCAAGGTGAAGTTCTAGCATCAACAGTAAACATATGGTTTCTTGGGCCAAGTCACTACTATACACATGCGTTCTTGCCCTCCTGCTGCTTCCATCATTTTCCCCTTGAATGATCTGCGGTATAAGGAAATAAGACTATAAGCACACAGGCTTAGTAAGACTCTTTCCTACTCACAAAAACCATTCATCATTCATCATCTCATAATGAGCACATGAAACATGAACATACTTGGTGCTCTACTTAGAACATAACATCTTACATCACTTATCGTATACATAGCATGGCATGAACATAAACATAGTAAACATTCTAAACATGGCATGATCGTATACATAGCATGGTATGAACATAAACATAGTAAACATTCTAAACATGGCATGATACATGACATAAACATAAACATAGTAAATATTCTAAGCATGGCATGATACATGACATAAACATAAACATAATAAACATTCTAAACATGGCATAATACATGGCATAATACTTATCATATCATATGAACATCTTCTTAACATAATCATGGCATAGTTCATTCATTCTCATGCATACTTCTTAGCATGAAGCGTAAGCATAAAATCTTATCACATAGCATAATGCATAACATGAATAGATGCATGAGTGGAATGCATATACATAAGGATGCTTAACTTTTAAAAACATACTTTTAAATGCTTAACATAATCATCATAACATCAATTGGGGTCCCCGCTTGTACCACATACATACATCATAGCGCGCATCCCTAGCAAGTCCGAGGTCGCGAGCCCCGACCTACTAGGGTAAGGATAACATAGTCGGTAGTCCCCGAACCGAGGCGTTCTTAAGGTGCCCATCCCTGTTGCACAGCTCCGGTTGTGCCAGAACCGTGGACAACTTCGGTAGTCCAAAACAGGGGCGTTCTTAAGGTGCCCATCCCTTTGACCCATACTTCGGTCTGGTACAAGCCCATACATAAAGTAAAATACTTTTCATGTTTCATCATTCATAAGACATTCATAGCATAACCATGTTACATAAAGCATGACTTAACACATGCTTGTCCTTTCATTGTTCATTCTTATTGCATAACATCATGATGCATGTAAGGCATGAGCATTATCTTCATTCATAAACATGGTATGCATCTTCTTTCATAAGCATGACATACATCTTTATTCATACAACATGGCATGCATCATTCTTATCATGAACATAAACATAACATACTTATCATGGCATCGTTCTTATTATGAACCTAACATAACATACCTATCATAGCATCATTCTTATCATGAACATACCCCTATCATACTTCATCATTCATATCATGAACATAAACCTATCATACTTATCATGGCATCCAGTCATAACCTAAACATTAACCATAAAGCATGGTGCTTAAACCTTAGGGTCATGGTTAACATGATTCCTACCACATGCTTGATCCTATACATATAAATACTTTATGGTAAACATGAACCATCATTCTTTGAACCCTAACTCCACCCCCAAACCCTAGATCCAAGGCTTGGCCGAAACTTCTAAGGTGGAGTTCCATCAATTCCATAAACATGTAATATAGCATAAGGTAAAGGAACTACCATACATTATTTATAAGATCATAGGAAGTCCTTGGGGCTCATGATTAGGGTCAACCCTAACCTTTAGGCCACTTTCCTAGGGCTGGCTGAAACTTATAAGGCCATGGGGGTATGGAAAAATTCCATTAAAATCCCCAATCAATCATTAAACACTAATCACATCTTACCATAGAGCCATTGGGGCCCTTACTTGAAATAAATCATAACCTTTACCCTATTAACCCTTCTTGGCCGAAACTTATAGAGTCTCTAGGCCATGTGAAAATTCACATAATCACCCTCCATCACCCTTATATCATGACAACACATAAAAATATATACTTGAAGTTTAGGACTCAACCCTAACCTTTGGGTCCTTGAGGTTGGCCGAAACTTATAGGGTCTCTAGGGTAATCAAAAAATTCCCAAAAATTATACTTAACATCTACACATCATAAGGGAACATTAAATAACATTATCAAGATTTTTGGCATAATTATAGACCTTTAAATCATGGTGGCCGAAACCCTTAAACTTAGGGTTCTTAGTTTTGTTTCTTTCATGTTGGCCGAAACCCTAGGGTGTCCTAGGGTACTCCAAAAATTCCCAAAAATTATACTTAACCTCTAAACATCATAAGGGAACATTAAAAAACATTATCATGATTTTTAGAATAATTATAGACCTTTAAATCATGGTGTCCAAAACCCTTAAACTTAGGGTTCTTTGTTTTGTTTCTTTCATGTTGGCCGAAACCCTAGGGTATCCTAGGGTACTCCAAAAATTCCCAAAAATTATACTTAACCTCTAAAAATCATACAAGAACATTAAAAAACATTATCATGATTTTTAGCATAATTATAGACCTTTAAATCATGGTGGCCGAAACCCTTAAACTTAAGGTTCTTGGTTTTTCTTCCTTTCAACATCGAATCCAAAAACTAACCAATATATCATGCTAAAAATCATGGAAATCATAAGGAACTATTATACCACAGGTGAGGGAGTCTTACCTTGGGTTTCTTGATTTTTCGAACCTTGAAAGAGAATCAAAAGAACTCCTTAGACCTTAAGTCGAACTCCTTAGACCTTAAGTCACCTCTAGCCCTTGTAACCTTGGGAACCCTTTAGATCTTGGAGTTGAGACCCTCTTGTGAAGCTTTTCCAAGGGAAATCTCCTCTTGAGATTTTCGGCTAGAATGAGGGAGGAAGAAAGAAACTCCCAACCCCCCTCTTTATAGCACATTAAGGAGGGTAAGTGAAGAGTCTCTCCATGACCCTTCATCTTCTTCTATGCTTTAACCAATATCCACTTCATTCCCTCATAACATTCACTTGCTAGGTGAGTTGGTTAAAGCATACATGGTTGTATAAGAGGTCCAAGATTCAATCCTTGACCCATGCACCTTATTTTTATTTTATTTCTCTTTTTATTTCCCCAAAATTCCGAAAATCCTCTAAAAATTCCCCCATAATTATTTTAATATTTCCTATTAAAATCCCTTTATATTTCTATAAATTTTTATCTAAAATCTACCAATAATTATGGTACTAAAAAGCCCATATAAGGCCCATTAGTGCCCTTTTCCCCAATTTAAATGGGAAAACATGGATTTTCTAGGCCAAAGTTCACCTTAATATTTCTAGACCCCTTGGAAAATTATCTAGACATGCTTAATATTTTAAGAAAATATTAAGAGAATTTTCCAGGTCGTTACATTAGGTGTGTTTGTCTTGACCATAGAATTACATTAGTGTGCTTTGTGTGCATTGAGTAGGACCAAAACCAGAGGTTATCCAATTTGTACTGACTTGATAATTAGATTAGACCTCAGATTTATTATAGAGTACAATCCCTGAATCCCGATATCATAACGGGCATGTATTATTAATATTTATTTCTTTGATTTACCAATGGATGAGATTTATTCTGTTAAATCGATAGGCCCGGTAAGTTGAGAAATAATATTAATTATATGCTGTGTCGTTGGTTATTGACGGAATCCGTGTCATGGTGAGTCGGGATGATGATACCCCCTTGATGAGCTCATAAAGTTCATCATGTTAAACCCTGCAGGTGGATTTGATCCGACATGATGATGAGGTTGAGTGGTACTAGTCAAGGAGCCAGAAGTCGATTAATTAAAATTGTCAGTAATATAAATTAATCGATGGACATTCGATATCTTAAACACAGGGAGATGGATGACTCATAATAGGTGGAGCCCATATGAAGATATGGGAGTTGGCGTGGAAGTTCAATGGAGATCCTTTAGTGGAATGGATCTTCATTAATGAATTGGTTTTAGATCCATTAGTGGGCCAAGACCCAACTCTTCCTCTTGGTCCCTACCTTAGCCCTATAAATACCCCATGGGATCATGAAACCAAGGCTTAATTCCAAGAGATTACACCCAAGGCCTCTCTTCTCTCTCTCTTCTCTCTCCTAGGGCATCCGACCGACACATAGAGGAGGAGTTCTTCTCCTCTTTTCTTCTTCTCTTCTCCATCAACACTCGGTTGGGACTCACAGGGACAAGGAAGAGTTTCCTCTTCCTTCTGTGGTGGTCAGCAGCGAGGGAGAAGTGGTCGCAGCTGGTGGGAGGCGGCGCAAGACGAAGTTACGGCACCGCCGCAAGTTTGGAGGAGGAGTTGTTCCGACTAGCTTTGGGTGAGGAAGAAGGACACTCTTCTCCTTCTTCATCTTCTTTATCTTCCTCTTGAGTTCGACTGCTGGTCCGGCGAAGCTTTGGAGCTCTCGGTGGCCGGCGGCGCAAAGGAAGAGGAAGCAAGGGCTAAACCCTAGGGTTAGGGTTTCGACTAGTGGAAGAAGAAGTTCTTTTGGTGCCTTGGTGATCTCGGTTCTCGATAGCTCGTCACCCACACGATGTCGGGGAGGGAAGGGACATAAGGTAGAAGGCTACGAGGTAAAGAGGGGTATATTTCTCTCTCAGCTCTATTTTCATGTATCGTCATTTTATTTTATTGATTAATTATTATCGTGTTAATTATTTGATAATTAATTGTAATAATTAATCATATTATGGACCCCGATAATTAACACAAAAATCGGCGATCCACTAGTCGTCTTTTCTGCGGTCGTTTGGTTAGGAGAATTAAAAGGCTCGATCTTTGTGATTGGCCAAGTTGTAATTCGTACTGAACGATACGATAACGAGATGGTCATTGGGAAACGGGTCTCCATTTGGATTAATTTTTTAATCCGTAGGCATGGAGAGATCTCTGAAGGACGACCAAGTATTCGGTAGGGAAACCCACCAAGCCATACCCAACAGGATACCGGGTCACGCATGGGAAACCTCTCCATGTCCACGGATTAAAATTTTTAATCTGAACGGAGAACAATCTCCTAAATGACTGTCTCATCATCGTGCTAATCGATTCGAGCAACCACTTGAACAAACGTGTTGTTCTAGCAATCAATCTCATCCAACCGATTAGTCGCAGAACAGACGATAAGTGGATCGCCGGTTTTTGTGTTTATCATCAGGGTACATAATAATTAATTGACATAATTAATCAAGCAATGATAATTATACAATTAATTAAACACATGAAATAATGAGATCAAAGGAGCCATGAGATAATATACCTCTCGTTTACCTCCCGATCTTATAATCTATGACCCTCGCCTTCTTGGACGTCATGTGGGTGACGATCTACCAAGAACCAAAGTCACCAAAGCCACCAAACAATCCTCTTCTCATTGCGTCGAAAACCCTAACCCTAGGGTTGTCGCCAGCCACCTCAATGAAGAAGAAGAAGATGAAGGAGAGGAGAAGAGTTCTTCTCCTTCAACAAAACCCTATCCACCCTCTACCATGTCTTCCTATCTCGCAGCACCAAGCTCCCCAAGGAAAACAACCTCTTCTCTCTTCTTCCAATCCCACGACACCGAGCACCACCAAGGAAGAATCACCACCCTCCTCCTTGTGCGGCAAATTTCCCTTCCTTTCTTCTTGTCGCGCGCCACAAAAGGAGGAGAAGATCTCCTCCTTGTCTATGTGATCACCGGCCACCAAGTGGAAAGAAAGAAGGGAGGAGAAGGAGAAGAGAACGAAGAGGTTTTCTTCCTCCTTCACCCACCATCCGCGTGCCCTAGGAGAGAGAAGGGAGAGAGAGGAGGAGAGGAGAGGCTTAGGGTTGGATGATCAATTGGATGCCTTGGTCTCATGACTCCATGGGTATATATAGGGCTACAATAGGGACCATGAGGAGGAGTTGGGTCTTGGCCACCTAATGAATCAAGGCCCGATCCATTAATGAAGATTCATTCCACTAAAGGATCCTCATTGATCTACCTCATCAATTCCCATATTTAAATATGGGCTCCATATATTTTAAGTACAAAAAATCCCCATGTTTAAGATATCAAATGTCCGTTAATTAATTAAATTATTGACAATTTAATTAATTAACATCTAACTCCATGAGTAGTACCACTCAACCTTATCATCATGTCAGACCAAGTCCACCTGCAGGATTTAACATGATGAATCTTATGAGCTCCTCAAGGGGACATCATCAACCCAACACACCAGGACAAGGTTTCCTTCTATAATCAACGGCACACCATCTAAATAATATTATTTTCCAACATACCAGACCTATCAATTTAACAAATAAATCTCGCCCATTGGTAAATCAAAGAAATAAATACTAAGTACATGTGCCCGTTATTATATCGGGATTAAGAGCATGTACTCCATAATATCTGATGTCTAATTCAATTATATAGTTAGTATAAATTGAATCACCTCAATATCGGTCTTGCTCAATACACACAAAGTGTACTAGTATGATTCTATGGTCAAGATAAACCAATACCAAATTACACTACAATCATGCCAATGGTTTATCTAAAATCATCTAGGATGTGAGTCTCTACTTATACATTATAAGGGACTGATAACATGATCTTTTGTGTGACACCACACACTATGTTATCTACAATGTAGAGTATCAGACAATATCTACATAAATAACCAATATAAATTATAAACAGTGATCATGTGATTCTCTTTCAAAATGTAGATGTCAATATAAAACAAGGTTTTTAGTATACATCCTAACAATCTCCCACTTATACTAAAAGACTATGATGTCCTCACAAAGTCATACATCTGACTCCCATATCCTCCATATACCTATCAAAAGCTCTCGCCGGAACGGCCTTAGTGAAAGGATCCGCCAAGTTGTCCTCTGATGCAATCTTGGAGACAATTTCTCCTCGCTTTACGATCTCTAGTATCAGGTGATACTTGCACTCTATGTGTTTACTCGCATTATGGGCTCGTGGATCCTTCGTGTTTGCAACTACACTACTGTTATTACAATAAATTGTGATAGCTCTGGGTAAACCAGGAATCACATCCAAGTCCATCAGGAAGTTCCTGAGCCATACAACGTCCTTGGCCGCCTCAGAGGCTACCACATACTCAGCTTCCATGGTGGAGTCCGCCACGAATTTTTGCTTGACACTCCTACATACTATAGCTCCACCTCCTAAAGTAAACATATACCTCGAGGTAGACTTACTTTTATCCCTATCTGATTGGAAGTCTGAATCCGTATAACCCACAGGGAGTAATTGGTCTGCCTGGTAAACTAACATATAATTCTTAGTCCTTTTCAGGTACTTTAATATATGTTTTACCGCAGTCCAATGTCCCTGACCTGGATTACTCTGATATCTGCTAACCATACCCACTACAAAGCAGATATCCGTCACGTATATAACATAGCATACATGAGGTTTCCTACAGCCAAAGCATAAGGAACCGCGTTCATCTCCTCTATCTCCTTAGATGTTTTAGGACACATCACCTTAGATAGAAGAACTTCATGCCTGAAAGGTAGACAACCTTTCTTGGAGTTTTCCATGCTAAAACGAGTTAGGACAGTGTCTATGTATGAAGCTTGAGATAAGAACAACATCCTTTTCTTGCGATCCCTTATAACTTTGATCCCAAGGATGTGTCCCGCTTCTCCCAAGTCCTTCATATCAAACTGTTTGGGCAACCATACCCTTACATCTGATAATATTTTGACATTATTACCAATGAGCAAAATATCATCTACGTATAGTACAAAAAATACCACTACGTTTCCGTCACATCTCTTCTATACACATGACTCATCCGGACTTTAAGTAAATCCATATGACTGGATTACCTCATCAAAACGGATGTTCCAAGATCGTGAAGTTTGCTTCAATTCATAAATGGACCGATTAAGCTTACACACAAGATGCTCTTTGCCCTTCGCAATGAATCCCTCTGGTACTTCTTATAGATGGATTCCTTAAGACATCCGTTAAGGAATGCTGTCTTGGCATCCATCTGTCATACCTCATAATTCATATGAGCGGCAATAGATAAGAAAATTCAGATAGACTTTAGCATGGCTACCACCGAAAAGGTCCCCTCATAATCGATACCCTCTATCTGAGTATACCCTTTCACAACAAGACTAGCTTTGAAGGTCTCAACCTTCCCGTCTGCTCCTCTCTTTCTTTTGTAGATCCACTTGCATCCAATGACTTTTACACCGCAGTTCTACTAGCTCCAGACATGATTAAATCCATAGATTTTATCTCAGAATTCATTGCCCTTTGCCCAGATACTGCATCTTTATCATTGAGTGTCTCGTCGTAGGTCCAGGGATAAGATTCATGTTTGCCAGGGACCAAGTCCGAAGACTCTCCAAAGAACATGAATCTATCGGGTTGTCTAACAACCCTCCCACTACGACAAGGTACTATTTGTGTATCCTCTATGACACGCGGTGCAGTCACTTGTGGTATGTCCTCCTGTACTGTTGGTACTAAGTTTGGAACATCCCCTCTCAATTCCTCAAGAATAATCCTACTCATGGGCTTGCGGTTCATCACATTGTCTTCTTCTAAAAATCGGGCATTCGTGCTAACGATCACCCTTTAATCTTTATGACTATTGAATGGACCACCTTTCGTTCTTCTAGGATAGCCTACGAACAAGTGTACTTCTGTACGAGATTCCAACTTATCAGCATCCCCTTTCAGCACATGTGCTGGAGTACCCCAAATCCGAATATGTCTCAGACTAGGCTTTCTCCCATTCCACAATTCTGTAGGAGTAGAGGGTACTGACTTCGATGTTACCATGTTCAGTATGTACACTGACATTTCCAAAGCATATCCCCAAAACGAATCTGGCAACTCGAAGTAACTCATCATCGATCTAACCATCTCTATAAGAATCATATTCTTTCGTTCTGCTACACCGTTTTGTTGGGGCATATCAGGTGCAGACAATTGGGTTTGAATCCCAACTTCTGACAAGTAAATCCTAAACTCTCCCAAGAGGTACTCACTACCACGGTCAGATCGTAGTGTCATGATACTTTTTCCTTGACGTTTCTCCACATCAACCTTGAATTCTTTGAACTTATCAAAGCATTCAGACTTGCGATGCATCAAGTAAATGTATTCATACCTTGAATAATCGTCTATGAAAGAGACGAAATATTCAAAGCCACCTCTAGCCTGGATAGACATAGGACCACATAAATCAGAATGAACCAACTCTAACACATCTTTGGCTCTATACCCCTCGGCCTTGAAAGGCCTCTTGGTCATCTTACCTTCCATGCAAGATTCACAGGTTGGGAAGTCTTCCACCACCAATGAACCCAAGTGCCCATCGACTATCAACCTTTGAATCCTACTAAGGTTAATATGTCCAAGTCATAGATGCCAAATGTTAGATCGTGATCGTCAACTAGAGGGGGGGGGGTGAATAGTTGCTTTCAATTTTCTTTAAAAAACTTGTTAGCCAAACATAAATAAAAGCAATAAAAATGATAAGAACAATGCTAACACCTTTGTTTACTTGGTATCCACCTCAGAGAGGTGACTAATCCAAGGATCCACACTCATGCAAAAGCTACACAATGAAAAACCTCCTTCAAGGTGGAGAAAACCTTCACAAGGTTGCCCTCTTCCTCTTTACAAGATGGAATTAAGATTGAGAGGAAGAGCTGGAGACTTTTAGCACAAACAGCACCCTGGTACCCCCAAGAACCGTGCCTTTGACTTGTCCAAAAGTCCTCCTTTAAATAGAGTAAAGGACAACTCCAAAAGTTGTCTATCCCGATACCAGTCGACTGCCCTAGGCTAGTTTTTCGGGATTACCAGTCGGCTGGTCCTACCGAGGTGGCTAGCCAATGGCTAGTTTTTCGAGATTACCAGTCGACTGCCCCATGGGTAGTCGACTGATGTCTCGAGAAGTCCTGGTAGTCGACTGATTTTCCCCCAGTCGATTGCCCAGCTTATACAAGCACTCTTCCTCACTCCGACGACCCTCCTTCACGTGTGCCTTCAAGTATACTCCCTTAGCTTGCCCCTTGAAGTCCTCTTCCACCGGCTATCGTCCCTCGGATGCGCACGCAAGCCCTCGACTTGCCTCCATGCCACCCTTCACATGTGCCCTTTGAAGTCCACTTCCCGGCTTGCCCTTGGAGTTCTCTTCCCTCGGCTCTCGTCCCTCGGATGTGTCCTCTACGTGTGACTCACCAAGTCCTGCAAGACTTATTCACACATATCAAAATAATATAACACCCTAACCTTAACCATATTGATACACACATCAAAACCATGATCTTCCCTATCATACTTAGGTCGATTGCCCTAACAATCTCCCCCTTTTTGATGTGTGACAATATATTTAAGTTAGGGAAAAACAACAGTAATTGAAAATCCAAGACATAGTAAAAACTAAGAGGTAACCTCTCCCTCAACCTATGCCCTCTCCCATTTTCAATTTTCATTATAACCAAAGTTAAACCACAAGTTAAGTTCCAAAACTAACTTAAACCTCCTAATTCTCCCCCTTTGACACCATCAAAAGGATTGCCTGAAGCAATATTAACTCATGGTGTCACCCGAGAGAACTTTTCATTTCTGAAAACCACCCAAATTTCATTGATCTAAAATATCAGTCGACTGCCCCTGGGGCAGTCGACTGATACTCTGTCAGTCTGAAATTTCAGGTTTTGTGCCGAATTTCAAAACTCACCAAAAATTCCAAAAATTATGAAAATTTGCAAACATGTTTTATATGCTATATTCTAATAGGGAAAATATTACTTCCTGAAAAAACCAAACATGTTTGACTTTTTGACAAAAGTTTAAATTCCTTGAAAAAACTCTAACTTTGTACCAAAGTTCCAACCTAGTTTTGAAATCATACATTTTCCAAACTCATGGCATATCAAATGAACACAGAAATATTTTCTAATTGTTTAAAATGTTCAACTATGATCTTTGGCAAAATATCCATTAATTAAACATTTTCTTTCCCATAGTTGTCTATTTTAAATAATTTTAATACATCTAATAACCCAACAATATGCCATAAGCTTAAGTGAATCATTTGTATCATCCTAAGGAATCATGCACCACCTCCCTATTGTATTACGCCAAGGCACATCTTACACTTCTACAAAACACATACCAAGTCCCCTTCTTAAGGATGTGAATTCTGCTTCGGGAAGAGGCTTGGTAAATATGTCGGCAAGGTTAAACTTTGATTCAACATAATGCAATTCTATGTCACCCCTTGCCACATGATCCCTAATGAAGTGAAGCTTCACTTCAATGTATTTTGTCCTAGAATGATAAACCTGATTTTTAGTCAAATTAATAGTACTTACATTGTCACATAAAACTCTAACCTTGGAGTAATGAAGTTCATAATCCTCTAAGGTGATAGATCGAGTGTGTTGCTAGAGGGGGGGTGAATAGCACTTTTTCTTGAATTCTCTACAAGATTGTTAGCGCAATACAAACAAAAATATATGAAAAACAAAAGAACAATGCTAACTCAGAGTATTTTTATTTGGTATCGATCCCGAAATGTGACTAATCCAAGGATCCACGCAGTTGCACACTCTGCACTATGAAACCCTCCATCAAGGTGGAGAAAACCTTTACAAAAGTCATCTTCTTCCACTTTACAAGATGCGATGAAGAGCGAGAGGAAGATCTGATCAATCGGGGCACGAGCAGCACTTTTGTACTGTAAAAAACCGTACCAAAGTCGTGCCAAAAAGTCCCCTTTATATAAGAGAATAGGACAACTTCGCAAGCTGTCCAGCCCTGCACCAGTCGACTAGCCTAGCTTTAAATGCTAGTGAATGGTTAGTTTTCGGGGATGACCAGTCGACTGCCCCAGGGGCAGTCGACTGGTCCGAGACTGAAAACTTTCTGTGAGTTTTGGCAGTCGACTGCCTTTCTACCAGTCGACTGCCCAACCTCTCCACTCACTTACATTCACTCCGAACACTCTCCTTCACGTATGCCTTTAGGTATGCTCCCTTGGCTTGCCCCTTGAAGTCTTCTTCCTCTGGCTATCGTCCCTCGGATGCGCACACAAGCCTTCCCTTGGCTTGCCTCCATGCCACCCTTCACGTGTGCCCTTGAAGTCCACTTCCTAGCTTGCCCTTGGAGTCCTCCTCCCTCGGCTCTCGTCCCTCGGATATGTTCTCCATGTGTGATTCTCCAAGTCTTGCAAACTCAATCACACATATCAAATACAACACAATACCCTAACCTTAAACATATTGGCACACACATCAAAACCATGATCTTCCCGATCATTCTTGGGACGATTGCCTCAACAATCTCCCCCTTTTTGATGTGTGGCAATATGTTTAAGTTAGGCAATAAATACCAGTCAACAACAGTAGATAACAATAGAAATTGAAAACAAGACATAGTAAAACCAAGAAGAACCTCCCCCTTAACCCATGTCTTCTCCCATTTTCAATTTTTATCATAAACCAAGTTCAAACCTAACTTAACAACACGCAACAACAATTGAAAATACAAGACATAGCAAAACCAAAAGGAACCTCCCCCTTAACCCATCTCTTCTTACCATTTTCAATTTTTATCATTATCCAAGATTAAATCAAAATGTTTTAGCTAAAAAATCTGCTAAAAATCTAACTTAAATCACCCATTCTCCCCCTTTGACATCATCAAAATGATTTCCCCAAGCAACCTAACCCATGGCATCAAATGAGAGAATTTTGGATTTCTGAAAAAAAAATCAGACTGTTGAAAACAGCCGTGCCACTCGACTGCCCGTGGGGGCAGTCGACTGATACTCTGTAAGTCTAATTTTTCAGCTTCTGAGTTGAATTTCAGAAACTCCCCAAAAATTCCATAAAATTCCAAAAATTATAAAAATTTGTAGGCATATTTGATATAATATACTCTATTAAGGAAAAATATCAGTTCATGAAAAATTTCAAACATGCTTGACTTTTGACTAAAGTTAAAATTCTTGAAAACCACTAAGTTTGTATCAATCTTTCAACCTAGTTTTGCAATCATATATCTTTTAAGCTTATGGCAAAACATATAAAACATAAAATGTTTTCAAATGTTTAAAATGTCCAACCATGATCATTAGGCAAGATGTCCATTAATTAAACACATGTCTTCCCCATAGCTGGTCTATTTTCAATAATTTTGATACATTTAATGATTCAATACTATGCCATAAGCACAAGTGAACCAATTGTATCATCCTAATGGATCAAGCACCACTTTCCTATTCTATTACTCCAAGGTTCATCCTAGACTTCTACAAAACACATTCCAAGACCACTTCTTAAGGATGTAAACTCCGATTCAGGAAAAGGCTTGGTAAAAATGTCGGCAAGGTTTGACTTTGACTCAACATAGTGCAAGTCTATGTCACCCCTAGCCACATGATCCCTAATGAAGTGATGCATCACTTCAATGTGTTTTGTTCTAGAGTGGTGAACTGGATTCTTAGTCAAATTGATTGTACTTACATTATCACACAAGACTTTGACCTTGGAATAATGTAACTCATAATCCTCTAAAGTGTGCATGATCCAAAGTAGTTGGGGCACACAACCACCCATTGCCACATATTAGCCTTTCGTTGTTGATAGGCAACACATGGTTGTTTCCTACTACTCCAACTAACTAGAGAAGACCCAAGGAATTGACATCCTCCACTAGTACTCTTCCTGTCTAGTTTACACCCCGCATAGCCCGAATCGATGTATCCAATAAGGTCAACGTTTGGGGTTCTAGGATACCAAAGTCCGACATTGAGAGTACCTTTAACATACCTTAGGATCCTCTTCACTACCACTAAATGAGACTCTTTGGGACACGATTGGTACCTTGCACAGATACATACCGCAAATAGTATATCGGGTCTACTAGCGGTTAGGTACAATTGACTCCCAATCATGCTCCTATATTGTTTTGAGTCAACTATTTTTCCTTCAACATCACTATCCATTTTCACATTGGTTCCTATAGGGGTAGATGCTACCTTAGCATTTTCTAAGCCAAATTTCTTTAGCATTTCCCTAGCATGCTTAGTTTGAAATATATGTGTCCCTTCACTTGTTTGCTTAACTTGAAGTCCTAAAAAGAAAGTTAACTCTCCTACAAGACTCATCTCAAATTCATGTTCCATACTCTTAATGAACTCATGTAGGATTTCATTATTTGTTGACCCAAAGATAATATCATCTACATACACTTAGGCAACAAATATGTCCTTATCATTAGATTTTAGGAACAAAGTTGGGTCAATTGTTCCTCTCCTAAAACCTTTAGACACTAGAAATGAAGAAAACCTTTCATAGCAAGCCCGGGGAGCTTGTTTCAATCCATACAAGGTTTTTCTCAATTTGTAAACATATCTATGATAGTTTGGGTTTTCAAACCCGGGGGTTGTTCTATATAGATCTCTTTCTTAATGACCCCATTAAGGAATGCCGACTTCACATCCATTTGGTGAAGTATGAAACCCATGTGAGCGTCATAGGCTAATAGAATTCTAATGGACTCTAACCTAGCTACGGGGGCATATGTCTCATCATAGTCTAGTCCCTCAACTTGGTTAAACCCCCTAGCTACCAATCTAGCCTTATTCCTAGTTATTTTGCCTTGATTATCTAGCTTGTTCTTAAAGACCCATCTAGTGGAGACAATGGTGCAATCCTCGGGCCTAGGAACCAACTCCCAAACTTCACTTCTTTCAAATTGATTTAATTCTTCTTGCATAGCTAAAACCCAATCCACATCACCAAATGTGTAACGCCCCAAATTTCCCTCTCTAGCGTTGTAATAATGGAACATGTGGCCAAGAATAATATTATGAATTTAGTGGGAAAAGTTATGAATAAGGAAATGTTAGGCATTATCTTGACACGTAGTGGATGTGTGATAATTATGCTTATGTATTATATTTAATGTTATGCTTAATATCCTGCACATGTATGAATGAATAATGATATGTATATGCATGTTTATGAATTAAATAAGTAGCATTCTCTAGGTGGGCTTTGGTTATGCGGGCTTGAAAAAAAAAAGGAAGAGAAAGCAAAAAGAAGAGGTGGTGCCAAGGATTGAACCTTGGACGTCAAAGAAAAGCAAAGCCTTAAGAATGTTCATGTAACCAATTCACCTAGCAAGGGAGTGCTATTAGGAGGAGATGGGAAATTGTAGATGAGTAGAAAATAAGTGAAGAGACACATGAAAATGAAGAGGCACCATTGAAAGGGTGCTTGCCTTTTCACTCCCTATAAAAGAGCATGGGGAAAAAAATGCCCAAGGCATTTTCAGCATAGCACAAGCCCTCCACTCTCTTCTCACCAAGCCTTCCCTCTTCCTCCTCTTCCTCACCGAGACCTAGGGTCTCCTTGCTGCCCCAAAACTGAGCCTCACACCCCTTGAGAAACCGGAAGAAGAAAAGGAGAAGAACAAGAGGAGTACTAAGCCTAAGAGCCCCCTTTCTTCTCCAAAGTCTAGAACACCTTTTGAATTTTTAGCGCAAGAGGTAAGACTCCCTCACCTACAACATAATAGCCTTGAAGGTGTATTTATGATCCCTTATGGTTTGCTTGTGATGTTGTGTGGAAAGAATGGAAGAAAGGTCATGTTGTGTGTTTCGGTCAAGGGAGGTTTTCTCCTCTTTTGTTATGTTTAAGTTTAGATGATGATTCTACATGCTTATTGCTACCTTCTTATAGCAGATGAATGATGAAAACATGATATTTGAGTGCCTTTCATGATGTAAAGGACCTAGAACCTCTCGGCCAAGTGGTGGAGATGGGTAGATGCATGTGTATGGACTAGGGCTTGATCTTATATGAATTTCCCTTGCTTATGTAATATTTTAGGTCAAGAAAGTTGTAGAATCTATGCCATATTAACCCTGTAACATTCGGCCAGCAACTAGATTAAGGGCTAAAATAGGTCCAAACTACAAATCATGTATCTAAACTAATGATTAGTGAAGTCTAGACTACCCTTGTACTTGTAAATGATCTCTTATGCATTTGTTCCCATGTTACATGAATTTTTATGCTATAATACCCTAGCAGTGAGTTTCGGCCAGCAACTAGAATGAGGGCTAAAATAGGTCCAAACTACAATCATGTGCCTAAACTAATGTTTAGTAAGTTTAGACTACCCTTGTACTTGTAAATGATCTCTTGTGTGAAGTGTGCACTTATATCAACGTTATATGAATTTTATGCTATGAAACCCTACCTATGACGTTTCGGCCAGCATGTATTAAGATAGGAAAAGAAAGCTAAAACCAATGTGTTGCCTTGATTAAGACAAATATGTTACATGAATGATGTGTTTATAAGACTAGCATGATATTTGCTTCACTTGCATGTGTTTAAAGAAAGGTCCTACATTGTCATGCTATTTATGTGAATGATTGTGCCATGAAAGTGTGCCTATACTCATGAATGATTGAAAGTCTATAGTACATTCATTATGAAAGAAAGAAAAATGAAAGAATGCATGTATGTATTTTACTTTAAAGTATGGCTTGTACTGGATCTTGAAAAAGATCCACGGTTCTGGACTATCGAAGCTGTCCCTAGGTTGAAAGAGAGTAGGCCTAGTAACCGTAGTAGGTCGAGACTAGCTACCTTGCATCTATTTAGGGATGCGCGCAAAGAAAGAATGGGTACAAGCCGGGGACCCCAATAAAGATGATGTATGCTTATGTTAAAGTATTACTTATTATGCTTTCTAAAGAGCATCCTAAATGTTTTTGCAATGCATATGTTTTATGTTTGTATGCATTCATGTACCTTATGTGCCTTATGAGTTTTATGCTATACATGAGATGTTATATGTCTTTCAAATATACGTGACATGTGGATTTAGTGAGTAGGAAAGAGCTTACTAAGTTTCATACTTATAGTTGATTGCTTATGTTGCAGATCAACATAGAAATTACTAAAGGAAGGGAAGCTGCAGGAAGGGCTCGTGTGTGTGGTGGTGACTTGGCTGATCGATCCATTTTAGTGCCATTATAGACTTAGCACTTATCTTTATAAGAAAACATGTTTTACTACCTTATACTTGATACTTGTTAGCTCTTTTGGAGTTTATTTAAGGCATGGATGCTACTAGATATTATATGATCTTTATACCCCCTTCTTGTTGCATGTGTTTATAGTTATGTTTTATTTCCCCTGCAATGCTTTAGATTCATATGCAATAATATGCATAAGTTAAGTAGGAAAAGGTAACGCGCCGCCTTAACAGTAAGGGGCGGGCGATATAGCTTGGTATCAGAGCCATGTTCCATCTCACTACACACACATCAAGCCTGCCTCCTGCCGCTTCCAAGTAAGAGATTCTATACTTGCCTTATTTCATGTTTATATTGATAGTTCAATTATGCAAGTATGATCCATGATATATATAATGGAAGCATGCTTTTACCTTGGATGAAACTAAGAAGATACCTTGTCATGCCTTATGATGAAATGATTTAAGATGCATGTATATGAATAGAAATGACAGTAACCTTATACTAGCTTATGTGTTATTTCGTGAAGATAGCATGGCTAAAAGAAGTACCAAAACAAACGAAATTGCACCCTAGCCTGACCTGACGCACATAGTCGCAGAACTCCAGTGTCAGATCGCCGAACAATAGCAGACCATCAACACCCTGATGACTCAATAGGGAAATGCTACCACTCCACCACCAAACCAGACTGTGATACCTGTAGCACCCCCGACAGACCCTGCCACCGGAATGCGACCAGAAGCCTATTTAATCCAGTGGCAGAGGCTGAAACCGGAGTCCTTCTCGGGTGCTTGCGAGCCATGGGATGCACAGGCCTGGTTTAAGACCGTGGAGAGTACTATGGAGCTGCTGGATTGGCCGGAGCATGAGAAGATAAAATGTGAGTCATTCTGCCTCTCTAGCGATGCCAGAATGTGGTGGGAGAGGGTCAAGGCTAAGAGACCCGTGAACCTGATGAAGTGGATAGACTTTGAGATGGAATTCTTCGAGGAGTTCTTCCATATGCGGGTCACCAACAAGCATTATGATGAATTCACGGAATTCCGACAAGGCGACCTATCCGTCAGCGAAGCCGTCAAGAGATTCAACCGACTGGCTCGCCTATGTCCTGAGTTGGTCAGCACGGAGAAAGAAAAGGTTCGCCTTATGCTGAAGATGTTACGACCGGAGATAGCTCTAAACGTGGCCGGCGGAGTTAACAGACCGCAGACCGCCGAGGAGCTGTTCAACAGTGCTTTGATCACCGAGCACTATCTTAACAACATAAATCAGCAAAGGAAGATGCCAACTGAAAGCAAGAGCCAAGCCCCCTCAGGAGGTCAGAAGACTCAGCACGTGGGCACTAGCTGGAAGGGGAACCGCAATGATAAGAAAAAGTGGAATAATTCTAAAGGTGGCCCAGCAAATAAGAAGCCCAAGTACACCCTGTGCGTAAAATGTGGAAACACGCATCCTGGAGAATGTCGCAAGGGTACAAACAAGTGCTTCATATGCGGACAAGAGGGACACAAGGCCTTCACCTGTCCTGGCAAGGCCCCGGCACCTTCTCAGCAGCAGATACAGTATCAGAATGCTCCTGCACAGCTGCACTATATGCAAGCCGCACTAGGAGGTCCTCAATTAAGTCAAGGCAAATTGGAGGCCCCGCCTGTTACTACGAATGCCAAGGTATTCTCTCTTACAAAGGAAGTGTTAGTGATATGAGAAAAGTATCCTAAGGCAATCGCCTTATGATTGTAATAATTTATTTTAATAAATGAATATTCACTATTTGAGTATACATGTTTATGTATTTGATTGAAATCTTAAACTCATTTACTGAATGTCCGCAATACAATTCACAGCATGAGAGAATTTGTGATGAATTCACAACTAGTGATTATCTCTACATGTGCAATTGTGAAGTATTGAAATTGTCCCTAGTCGATGAATTGATAAATACGGACACTATCAATTCTGTTGAGACTAGCATGGGTTATTCTCTAATCAGCTGATTCTCACTGGCTGGTGACATTGGGATGTCCGGAGATAAACATGAATGCTAGTTAAGGGAACTAGTTCATTGGAGTGACTGGCTGTAAAACTTCATATGGTAGTCTACATATAGATATGTCAATGAAGTTCTTACTGCAGCTTAAGTGCGATGTTCCTTTGACTTGCGGTATTCAAGTCATCTTGGTCATGGAGACTTATACTTTGACATCTTAAGCAAGCATCTCCAAGGAGGTGTGGACCCAAGATGATTGGGTATAAGCCGAAGTGCCCGAAGATGTTTGAACAGCCTACAAAGGATTCACCACTCCTTGCGAGGAGATGTATACCCAGGCCTATCATCGGATTGTTACTTGAAGCCTCTGGCCAGAGCATGACATGTTCAGAGTATGAATCTCTTAAATACATGAGAGTAATTAGAATCCGTAGGACGAGAAAACGTTACTTGGGCTAGGTGTGAGGTAGTCAGCCTAGTGGGGACTGACACACATAGACCATGTCCTGAACCAAGTGGGTATAAGATGGTGAAGGGAATGGGGCATGATTCATTTTAGCTGCTGAAGGGTTTCAGAATTGTTTCTGAGGTCAACCGTTGATCTTTCGATTAATTGGGGATCATGATGTACTACTAGGTGTCACTCATGATCGTTCTATAATTGATTAATTATAGACGGCCAACATAAATCGAAAGCCTATTTAGTCACACGCACTACGAGTAATCGAGGGATTTAAAACGAGTTGAAAATTGAATTTTCCAATCAAGAGAGATTAGGTTTGGTTAAGCCAAACGATAAGTCGAATCTGAATTTTTCAGAGACGCATCGGAAGCGTAAAATGGCTAAGTCTTTTGAAGACTTAATAGATGAATTAAATAAGTTTAATTCATTGGGGCGTGGCTTGGATGGGTCGGCCAAAGAGGGTCTCCATCCTCTTTGCTTGGCCGGCCACAACAACGGGAGAGAACCAAGTTTTTGGTTCAATTTATAAAATAAACCAAGTGTGGTTTGTTTTATAAAATTATGGATAATATAAATTTTTTATATAATAAACCAAGGTTTGGTTTATTTTTCATGGAAATTAAAATGAACCATGGATTGGTTTATTTTATTTTATAAAATCAATCAAGGATTGATTTACCATGATAAGAAAATTTATTTCCATAAGAAAAAAGGAGACTTGGTCGGTTTTTATCATGAATTAAAATATGATAAAACTTGGCATGATGGAATAAGTCATAGAAAATTTATTCCATAAGAAAAAAGAGACTTAGCGGTTGAGAGGCCACTATATAAAGGACCCAAGGCAAGGCTTGGAAATCAATCGAAGTATTCTTGCCTGGGCTCTCTCCCTCTCCTCCCTTCTTTCTCTTGGCTGGCCACAAGGCTCTTCTCCCTTCTTCTAGCCGTGAGCACAAGGAGAAGTACCGAGGCGACAAAGTTCTTCCGTTGGGACTGTAACGACCCAGAAAATTCTCTTAATATTTCCTTAAAATATTAAGTATGTTTAGATAATTTTCCGAGGAACCTAGAAATATTAATGTGAACTTTGGCCTAGAAAATCCATGTTTTCTCATTTAAATTGGGAAAAAGGGCACTAATGGGCCTTATATGGGCTTTCTAGTACCATAATTTTTGGTGGATTTTAGGTGAAAATTAGTATAAATATAAAGGGATTTTAATAAGAAATATTAACATAATTATGGGGGAATTTTTAAAGGATTTTCGGAATTTTAGGGAAATAAAAAGAAAAAAATAAAATAAAAATAAGGTGCATGGCCCAAGGATTGAACCTTGGACCTCTTGTACAACCATGTATGCACTAACCAACTCACCTAGCAAGGTAATGTTATGAGGGAATGAAGTGGATATTGGTTAAAGCATAGAAGAAGATGAAGGGTCATGGAGAGACTCTTCATTTACCTTCTTAATGGGCTATAAAAGGGGGGTTTTGGGAGTTACCTCTTCTTCCCATTACTTGCATTTTCGAAACTCCTCCTTCCCTCATCCTAGACGAAGACCCAAGGAAGGGTTCTCCATTGGAAAAGCTCCACAAGAGGTCTCATCTCCAAGATCTAAGGGGTCTTCCAAGGATACAAGGACAAGGGGGGCAAGGGTCCAAAGATCTTACCATTTCCTTCCCTTTCAAGGTTCAAAAAATCAAGAAACCCATGGTAAGACTCCCTCACCTGTGTTATAATAGTTCCTTATGATTTTCCATGATTTTTAGCATGATATATTGGTTAGTTTTTGGATTTGATGTTGAAAGGAAGGAAAACCAAGAACCTTAAGTTTAAGGGTTTCGGCCACCATGATTTAAAGGTCTATAATTATGCTAAAAATATTTATAATGTTATTTCATGTTCCCTTATGATGTGTAGAGGTTAAGTATATTTTTTATGAATTTTTGGAGTACCCTAGGACACTCTAGGGTTTTGGCCAACATGAAAGAAACAAAACCAAGAACCCTAAGCTTGAGGGTTTCGGCCACCATGATTTAAAGGTCTATAATTAGGATAAAAATATTTATAATGTTATTTCATGTTCCCTTATGATGTGTAGAGGTTAAGTATAATTTTTGGGAATTTTTGGAGTACCCTAGGACACTCTAGGGTTTCGGCCAACATGAAAGAAACAAAAGCAAGAACCCTAAGCTTGAGGGTTTCGGCCACCATGACTTAAAGGTCTATAATTATGTAAAAAATGATGATAATGTTGTTTAATGCTCTCTTATGATTTTTATAGATTAAATATAATTTTTGGGAATTTTTGGGGTACCCTAGGATACCCTAGGGTTTCGGCCAACATCAAGAACCCTTGTGTAGGGTTGGGTCTCATACTTCAAGTAAATGTTTTATGTTTTAACATGATATAAGGGAGATGGAGGGTGTTTATGTGAATGTTTCACATGGCCTATAGACCCTATAGGTTTCGGCCAAGTACCTTAATAGGGTGGAAAGTTAGGACTTATTTCATGTAAGGGTCCCAATGGCCCTATGGTAAGGTATGGTTGGTGTTTAAGCAATTGATTTGGGGATTTAAGGGAATTTTTCCATACCCCCCATGGCCTTGAAGTTTCTGCCAAGAGTGAGATTAGGACTAAAGGATTAGGGTTGGCCTTAAGTATGGACTCAAAGGGGGTCCTATGGCCTAGTATATGTGTATGAGATGTTGTTTGGAAGTTATGTGAAGGTTTATGGATCTAGGGTTCCTTGGGGACTTTCGGCCAAGGACATAACCTAGGGCTAGGGGTTGGGTTAAACCTACCAAGATGCTTATGTATAGGTTACCCAAATCATTAGTTTATATGCCATGAATGATATGATTAGGTCATAAATGTTTAAGACATGTGCCATGATTTATGAATGATATGTATGTATGTCATGTCTTATGAATGATATTCCATGTTTTATGAATAATATGCATGTATGACATGTCTTATGAATGATACGTATGTATGCCATGATTTATGAATAAGATGTATGTATGCCATATGAATGAAGTTAAAGTACATGCCTTTAAGGCATAACGATGATGTTAAGTATGATGAATGAATGATGATGAAAGACAAGTATGATGAATGAAAGATGATGCTTATGTATTTAAGGCATAAATATGCTAAATGGCACGGTCGATGGTCGATGGTACGACGATCGAAAGAACCGGTAAATGGGCCGGTAGACGGGCCGAGCCGTAACAAGTTATGCTATGTTAAGTATGCCATTAATGTCTCATGAATGATGAAGCATTTAAAGTATTTTATTTTATGAATGGGCTTGTACCGGACCGAAGTATGGGTCCAAGGGATGGGCACCTTAAGAACGCCCCGGTTCTGGACTACCGACTATGTTGTTCACGGTTCTGGCACTACCGAAGCTGTGCAACAGGGATGGGCACCTTAAGAACGCCTCGGTTCGGGGACTACCGACTATGCTGTCCTTACCCTAGAAGGTCGAGGCTAGCTACCTCGTATTTACTTAGGGATGCGCGCTTATGATGTATGTATGTGGTACAAGCCAGGGCCCCAATGATATGATGATTATGTTTAAGCATTTAAAAGTATGTTTTTAAAGATTAAGCATCCTTATATATATATGCAATTGCCACATGCATCCATTCATGTTATGCATTATGTTATGAAAAGTATGTTTAGGAAAAGTATGTTTATGCAAAGTATGTTTATGCTAATATGTGATGCCATGATTTATTTATGTTTATGCTAATTTAGGATTCCATGATTTTATTTATGTTCATGCTAGTTTAGGATGCCATGATTTAATTATGTTTATGCTAAGTTAGAATGCCATGATTTTATTTATGTTCATGCTAGTTTAGGATGTCATGGTTTAATTATGTTTATGCTAAGTTAGAATGCCATGATTTTATTTATGTTCATACTAGTTTAGGATGCCATGATTTAATTGTGTTATGCTAAGTTAGGATGCCATGATTTTATTTCTGCCCATGCTAATCTCTGAAGCCACGATTTAATTAGGTTTATTATGTTATGTCTATGCCAAGTATTATGTCATGCTATGAAAGTTTACGATGTTTATGTCTATGCCAAGTATTATGCCATGCCATGAATGTTTTTATGGTTATGTTTATGCCATGCTACGAATATGATTAAGTTATGATCATGCCATGACGAATGTATGCTAAGTGATGAAAAGGCTTATGTTCTAAGTAAAGCACTAAGTATGTTAATGTCTTATGTGCTCATGATGAGAAGATGAATGGTTTTAGTGAGTAGGAAAGAGTCTTACTAAGCCTGTGTGCTTATAGTCTTATTTTTTATACCGTAGATCACGCAAGGGGACACTAAGGAAGCAGCAGGAGGGCATCCAAGAATGTGTGTGATAGTGACTTGGCCAAGGAGCAATATGTTTGCTTGTCTTATGATAGAACTTTAACTTTACTATTAGGAACTTGAATATGACTCTATGACATGATGCTGAGTATGACATGATGCTAAGAATGACATGATGCTAAGTATGACATGATGCTAAGTATGACATGATATGATGCTAAGTATAAATTTAATATGCTAAGTTCCCATGTTATGATGTTAGAAATGGTAGTAAGTGCATGTAGGAGTAAGTTTAAAAGTTTCCGCTGCATTATGATGTCTACATGCCCTAAGTATGTTAACGTAACGCCGCTTTAGGAAAAAGAAAAAAAAAGCGAGCGTTACAGGGACGATCTTCCTCTCCGGCCATTATCACCTTGGGATTGTGAGTAAGTCATCTTCCTCCTTCTTGCCGGAATTGTGATTCCGGCCAACCTTGGTAGTGAGTTTTTCCAATGTCATTACTTCTCTCTTGGTTTTCTTGTCGCATTCTCGGAAAATCTAGTAGTTCTCGAGAACACGAAACTCGTGGCTTTGCGAAGTCATCCCGAAGAAACTCGGCGTGGACGCAAATAGAGGCGGAGCTTCCGAGGGACGCTTATGGTTGGATCTCATCCCTTCCTTCGAGTTACACGAGGTAATACGTAAATTAGTTTTCGTTTCTGCAAAATTTTAAATATATGATCATGTCTACACAAGATAAAGTTGCATGCTTAGATGTGTGATTAAATAATTTGAGAAATTATTTATGCTAAACCTTCCGATGCACATAATTAATTTTAAAATTACGAACCCGAATCCATGTCATCATGCACCCGGTCCCAACTGTG
Source organism: Boesenbergia rotunda (assembly GCA_024364735.1). Taxonomy (NCBI): domain Eukaryota; kingdom Viridiplantae; phylum Streptophyta; class Magnoliopsida; order Zingiberales; family Zingiberaceae; genus Boesenbergia; species Boesenbergia rotunda. The sequence goes on from JAGFNQ010004075.1 coordinate 89,525, forward strand.
GCATCAGAGCCGGTTAGTGTTTGACATAATCATATAATTGTTTTGCGAAAAACTTTGTCATGATCTCAATTTTGGAAAATTTTTAAATTATGGAAACTTTCCAATTATGGTAAATTTTTGATTTAGGAATTTCAAAATTTGGAAATCATCATGAAATTTCGCAAACTTTTGAAATATCCCTGTTTCTGAAATTTTATGATAATTGTGGAAACATTCCATTTTTGGAAATTTCCTATTTTGGAAATTTTCCAATTTTGGAAAAAGGTAAGTTTTTTTGTTCCAGAAACTTACAATTATTCTGAAAACCTTTTAATTTTGGAAACTTTCCATTTATGAAAAGCTCGCAATTTTGGACACTTTCTTTCAAAAAAGTCTAGACAAATTATGGGAATATTAATTGGCATTTAAATTCATAATTGGAAATTAAATTATTTATAAAATTCTTTATTTGGATTGTGCCTCGGGGAGCCGTCCAATTTAAAGTTAGTTGTTATAATTAAATTTCCAAAATTGAATTTAAACTGTCAAATGTTTAATTTGGATTGAGTCTCGGGGAGCCGTCCAAATTATATTATCAATAAATTCTTATTTTGGATTGAGCCTCGGGGAGCCATCCAAATTAAGTTATTGATATTAATTTTCCATAAATAAAATATGTGATCAAATCTTGGAAATTTTGAGGTGATTCTCAAACGATAATTTCTTATTTGATTTATGAGGTGATGCTCTAACATATTATTGTCTCCAAATTAATTAGGAAAATTGTTTCCTATAGAGTATATTTCTTTAAATAAGATTTTTATGAAAATAATATGTGGTTGAATTAAGGGAATCTGTCTATTAATTTAATAAGATTTGATTTAGAGAAATCAAAGTCTTAAACATATTATTTCTGAAATTGATTATGATAATTTAGGAAATTGTTTCCCAAAACAATTCATTGAATAAAGTATGAAATTAGAATTAGGAAATCCGGTTCCTAATTCAATTAATGAGACTTGATAAATTAAGTCACATACATACTATTAAGGAAATCGTTAGTACATGACATAATTATATGTCATGAATATGCTTAAAAGAAAAAGATGAGACCCAAAACCCCTTACAAAATATTAAGGCCAACACCTTCCATTAATATGGTTAGAACCGGAGTTTTGTTTCTCGTTTGGGTTGATGGACACATCCATCCCCGGCTTGAACCTCAACATGTTCAAACCATGGAATTAGTTTATGATTAATATAGTTGGAGTCAGAGGTCAATCCTTAGTTTTGGTTGTTGGACACATCCAAGCCTGACTAAACAGTTGAATGAGCTCCAATCATATTAAAACTATTTCTTGATTAATGGGTCAGCCTTAAGCTTGGAGCATCGATTTGTTGTGCCACAGCCAAGGTCGATGTAAAGAGAGGTGCAGTTGGGTGCTATGTATATTGTTGCATACTTGTTAATGAGTTAACAACCCAATGATATATGCAAACATTCAATTAGTTGATAGCATAATGTGATAGTTACATATGTGTAATATGTAATTGGTATAATTACCTACCTTCATAGCCAAGAATAATTTGATGGACTCCAGCCATGGTTGTTCTTTTCTATGGTTGGATATCAACCTATTTGGAGATATTCCTACGATCTCCCGAATTGATAAAAAGGGTTATTCAATTCGAAAAATAAATAGGATTTAATTAATATATATTGATGCATTCTTTATCATTCTCATCACATAACCTCAATTTGTATTTCTAGGATAATCACCTGATCATGTCTTCTCTGAATTTGCGTTCCATTTTGGACACCAATAAGTTAACTAAGGCCAAAAGGATTGAAAAGGCACCTAAAGGCACTTGCCATCACTGCGGCAAGGAGGGCCACTGGCGAAGAAACTGCAAGGTTTATCTTGAGTCCTTGAAGAAGAAGGCATCCGATGCCCCATCCTCTTCAGGCATCTTCATTATTGAATGTCACTCTATTTCCTCGTACACCTGGGTACTTGATACTGGGTGTAGCTCACATATATGTAATGACATACACGGGCTAAGGAATAGAAGAAGACTCGTCAAGGGAGAAGCGAATTTGCGAGTTGGAAATGGAGCAAAGATTGCTCCTATTGCCATCGGAATATATTTGCTAAAGCTCCCTACTGGACTTGACTTAGAATTGGATAATGGTTATTTTGTTCCTTCGTTAATAAAGAACATTGTATCTATTTCATGCTTGAATGAAAAGGGTTACCATTTAACTTTTAGTAACAATTGCTGTTACATAACTTTAAATGGTGTTCTTTATGGGACCGGAATATTATGAAATGGTATCTACACGTTAGATTTATCCGGTGACATTTTCAATATCGAAGTTAGCAACAAATGTGCTCGAATAGATAATCAAATAGACTCCTATACGTGGCATTGTCGTCTTGGCCATGTAAGCTAGAAACGCATGACCAAATTATACCGATGTGGAATTCTGGAATCATTTGAACCTGGTTTATTTGATACATGCGAACATGCTTAAAAGGTAAGATGACCAAATTACCCTTTTCCGAAAAAGGTAAACCAGTGGGAGAATTGCGTGGTCTAATACATACTGATGTATGTGGACCAATGTCAACTCTTGCACAAGGAGGCTATAGCTACTTCATTACCTTTATCGATGATCACTCACGATTCGGGTATGTGTTATTAATGAAACACAAATCTGAACTTTTGAGAAATTCAAAGAGTTCAGAAGTGAAGTATAGAAACAGCTTGGCAAAAGTATTAAGATACTGTTGGATCGAGAGAAAACGATAGAGGGGGGTGAATATCGTAAAACGTTTCGGATTGTTAGATAGAGAATGCACAGCGGAAATTAAAATTAAACAATACGCAAACACGAAGATTTTTACTTGGTTCGGAGTCGCGGTCGGCTCCTACTCCAAGGCCCACGATCGTTGACCGTTTACTGCGGGCAATACTATAATCGCGCAAAACAGTTTACAAAAGAATGATTACAATGATAGTGCAGTAAGAAAAAAAACACAGCTCTTCGTTACCGACGTCCGGTGTAGAATGTGTCTCGGAGCAGAGGGACGTCGTCGGCGCTTGTATCTCGAGTTGGGAAGTTTCTGTAGAAGAGCACCTCTAGTAGAAGAGCGTGAAAGCGTTGGAAGACTTGATGTTCAGAAGCCTTGGTGTTGGGTTCTATTTATAGCACTTCGGGGCGCCCTGAACGTTGGGGGCGCCCCCCCCCACGTGTCAACCGATCCGGAATTACCTCGGTCAGCCCTTATCCCACTCGAATAGGGCTGAGGATTGACTCTTGGGGAGCCCGGGACGCTGGGTGCGCCCTGGTTGTCCTATTCAGCGTGCTTCTCGGCTGGATCAGAGTTATCCGCTTTGGTGGCTTGGGTGCGGGGCGCCCTGGGCACTGGGGGCGCTCGGGAGCACGGGGGCGCCCCGCCCAGTAAGCTACCGAAGCACTTCTTTACTTAACTTGTTTTGTACTGGCCTTGGGGGCGCCCTGGACACTGGGGGCTCCCTGCTCAGCTACTTGCCTCTCTCATTTGGGCATTCTGAGCTGCAGACACACGTTCCTTTGGTCCTGCATCCAGGGTTAGTCCAAAACAATATAAAATAATAAAGTATTAGCTGTCTTGGTTCTGACTTTGGGTCTCCAATATGGAGCCCTAGGTCGAGCCGACGCCTACTGTTCCCTCGACGGGGAACGCGTCCTCACCTACTCCTCTCAGGAGAATTTACTTGTTGCCAAACGGCTCCTCCGGTTGGACTTTTGCCTAGCGGTCCTTTGCCAGGTCTTGGATACCAAGCTGTCCTTCGCCCGGTGCCTAGCAGTCCTTCGCCAGGTCTTCGGATCCTGGCAGTCCTTCGCCAGGTGCCTAGCAGTCCTTTGCTAGGTCTTGGTTCCCAGGCTGTCCTTTGCCTGGTGCCTAGCAGTCCTTCACTAGGTCTTCGTATCCTAGCAGCCCTTCGCTAGGTGCCCAGCTGCCCTTCACCAGGACTTAGGGTTTCAGTGCCTAGCATTCCTTCGTTAGGTGCCTAGCATTCCTTTGCTAGGACTTTAATCTGCACACTCAAGCAACATGTTAGATAACAAATAAGACTTAACTTTTGAACCCTTTGCCATTTATCAAAACACAGGTTCGACTTGGATGCCGTCTGCACCAACAATCTCCCCCTTTTTGATTTATGGCAACCCGATTCAAAGAGTTAAGTTAATCAGAGTAGATGATAAACTAGTTTAGTTCCCTCCCCCTGGAAGGAATCTCCCCCTCGGTTTTTCAATGTTTCGTGGGGTTTGAAAAATTTCTAAGTCAACATGATGGAATTTTCAAAACTTAGAAGATTTTTCAATAATAGATTTTCCAAAAAATTTTATACTTAGAAATTTTAGAAAGACAACTTAGTGAAAAAAGTTTCTAAGACATCTCTTTAGAGTTTTTGAAAGTACTTTAAAAGTTTTCAATCTCTTTAGTATTTCGAAACTTTTCTAGGGAAGTTTAGAAATAGGTACTTAGTGATAGCTTAAGTTTAAGTACTTAGAAAATGCTTTATTTAGAAAACAATTTAGACTAAGTACTTTTGAAAACAATTTTGACTAAGTACTTTTGAAAGAGTAAAATAGAGTAAGTACTTTTTTTTTTGAAAAAAACTTAGAGTAAGTAGTTTTTTGAAAAAAAACTAGAGTAAGTACTTTTTTGAAAGAGTAAAATAGAGTAAGTATTTTTTTTTTTGAAGAAAGGATAAAAAAAGGAAATTTTCTTTTTAAAAATTCTCTCCTTTCCTATCTCTCCCCCTTTTCCATATATCAAAAAAAACAACCAATATAGCAAAATAACAGATAACTTGCATAATAATATAATAGAATCATGTGCTATACTGAACCAATGCAAGATAAACTGAATCAAACCAATTTAAATTTTCTCTGTATGGACCTGTCTAACCCAATTAGCTACTTACTAACTGTTATAAACAGTAGTTTTCGCTAGGGTTAGTCGAGTTAAGTGTTCTGTTCAAGTTAAATTGTCTAAGCTTGACACTTAACTGGATTACTGTATCTAGTTATATTTAGTGCCCCAATTGCTGCAGATGCACTGACTTAAAGCATCTTCAATTAAGGCAAAGACCTAAGCATCTCAACCCATTCTAGGTTATCAATCAACATTATCCTAAGGTGCTTGTGAGATGCTGGCTTCTAAATCTATAGGTGCATGCATTTCTAGGGTTAGGGCCTAGGCTAAGTCCTTTTGCAAAAAAAAACCCTAGTTTTGAAAGGGGTAGTTTTTCAAGAAAAACTAAGAAAGAAAAAGAATAATAAAAAGATGTTAAAAACTGATTTTAAAATTCAGTAAAGCAGTTTTAAAACTATTTTTAAAAGCTAATTTTTCAAATCAAAAGAAACCAATAGAGTAAACCTATTCTACCAAGCATAGTCCTAACTGCCTTCTTAGTGAGCTGAACTCAGACTCAGGTAGGGGTTTTGTGAATATGTCAACTAAGTTAGATTTAGAGTCTATATGCTTAAGGACTATTTCACCCCTGGCTACATGATCTCTTACAAAGTGGTGTTTAACTTCTATGTGTTTAGTTCTGGAATGTTGGATTGGGTTTTTAGTTAGGTTGATTGAGCTAATATTGTCAATGTAGACCTGAGTTTGAGTGTAGTTAAGATGGAAGTCTTTGAGAGTGTGCATCATCCATAAGAGTTGTGCTACACACTCTCCTAAAGCTACATACTCAGCTTCAGTTGTGGATAGAGCTACACAGTGTTATTTTCTGCTGCACCAACTTACTAGACTATTTCCTAACAGTTGGCAGCTTCCACTTGTGCTCTCTCTATCTAATTTACAACCCGCGTAGTCAGAGTCCGAGTATCCCGACAATTTGAAGGTTGAGGTCCTAGGATACCAAATCCCTACATTTAGGGTGCCCTTGACATATCTCAGTATTCTTTTTAGGGCTGCTAAGTGCGTTTCCTTGGCACAGGTTTGGTATCTAACACACATTCCTACAGCAAAAAGGATATCAGGTCTGCTTGCTGTAAGGTACAGTAGACTTCCAATCATACTTCTATAGAGTTTAAGGTCTACTGGTTTGCCATCAGGGTCACTATCTATTTTTATATTGGTGGCCATGGGGGTACTTATGCTTTTAGAGTTGTCCATTTTAAATTTCTTTATTAGCTCTTTAGCATATTTGTATTGATGGACATAGTTTCCATCTCTAGTTTGTTTAATTTGTAACCCTAGGAAAAAGTTGAGCTCACCAACTAGGCTCATTTCAAACTCATTTTCCATTATTTTCATGAATTCTTTTAAAAAATTAGAGTTGGTGGACCCAAAGATTATGTCATCGACATAGATTTGGGCAATAAAGATTTCTTTTCCTAAGGTTTTAATAAATAAGATTGAGTCAATTTGACCTTGTTTAAATTCATTAGAAGTTAGGTAGGTTGATAGACGTTCATACCAGGCCCTAGGAGCTTGTTTTACTCCATAAAGTGCTTTAGTAAATTTGTAAACATAGTCAGGTCTTTCTAAGTCCTCAAAACCAGGGGGTTGTCCTACATAGACTTCTTCCTTAATGAATCCATTTAGAAAGGCTGACTTTACATCCATTTGGTATAGTTTGAATCCTTTATGGGATGCAAAGGCTAATAACATCCTAATGGACTCAAGTCTAGCTACTGGGGCATAGGTTTCGTCATAATCTAACCCTTATACTTGACTGAATCCTTTCGCTACTAAGCGGGCTTTATTTCTGACTATTTCTCCTTGATCATTTAACTTATTCCTAAAAACCCACTTAGTGTCAATGACGGATTTGCCCTCAGGTTTAGGTACTAATTCCCAGACTTAGTTTCTTTCGAATTGGGCTAACTCTTCTTGCATAGCTATGATCCAATCAGGATCAGGTAGGGCTTCCTCTATAGTCTTAGGTTCAATTTTTGAAATCATGGCTATCTGACTAAGGTTTCTATAGGAAGACCTAGTTCTGACTCCTAAAGATGGACCACCCACAATTTGATCAGTTGGGTGACTAAGTCTGGGTTTCTTGGTTTTTCTTGAACTTGGTTCAGCCTCAGGTCCGTCTGGTCAATTTGGTTCAATGTTTGGTTCAATTGACTCAGAAGTTGGTTCAATAGTTAGTTCATTCAAGGGTTCAATTAAGGGTTGAACAGTTTGTTCATTATCTTCTTGATCAGCATTTGATGAAGTTAGGTCTGGATTATCAGACTTTGAGTTGATTTCTTGATCAAATATTAAGTTTGTTGTTCTTCAATTTTCTTAGTTTGTTTGTTGTAAACCCTATAGGCTCTACTTGTGGTTGAATATCCTAGGAAGATGCCTGGGATTGACTTAGACTGGAATTTCCCTAGATAGTCCTTGGTGTTTAGGATATGAACTTTGCACCCAAAGACCCTTAAGTAGTGTAGATTTGGAAGCCTATGGTAGTATAGTTCATAGGGTGTTTTATTGTGTCATTTGTTGATTAGTACCCTATTTTGGATGTAGTAAGACGTACTAATTGCTTCTACCCAATATTGGTTAGCTAAGTTGAATTCATTGAGCATAGCCCTAGCGGCTTCCTGTAGGGTTCTATTTTTCCTTTCGACTATGTCATTTTGTTGGGGGGTTCTAGGACACGAAAATTCATGTATATACCCATTTACCTTACAAAATTCCTCGAACCGTTGATTTTCAAATTCTCCCCCGTGGTCACTTCTAAGTCTTTTGATTTTAGTATCGTTTTGATTTTCAATTAACTTACAGAATTCATTAAATAGGTTTAGGGTTTCATCTTTGGTCTTTAGAAACCTAACCCAGGTAAACCTAGAGTAATCATCAACTATTACTAAGCAGTACCGGTTTCCGCTTAGTGACTTGGCTCTATGTGAATCAAATAGGTCAAGGTGCAGGAGCTCAAGTGTGGTTTGAGTTTGATCAGATTGGATTAGTTTGTGATTAGACCTGGTTTGTTTACCTTGATTACATGATTCACATATTAAGTTTTCATGATTTTTAATTTTAGGGATACCTTTAATTAGGCCAAGTTGGGTGATTTTTGAAATTATTCTCAAATTTGTGTGACCTAATCTCCTATGCCAGAGGTTTGATTGTTCTAATTGAGTTAACATACATTTAGGTACTAGGGGTAGGTTTATAGTGTAAACATTATTTTTCCTAGTGCCCTTAAGCATGATCTCCGAGTCTTGCAGGTTTTTAATCAGGCAGTTAGAATTGTTGAAGGTAACTACATAACCAGAATCACACAACTGACTTATGCTAAGCAAGTTAAAATTGAAGTTTTCAACCAAAAGCACATTCTTAATAACAAAGTCAGATTTAAGTTCAATATTACCTGACCCAATTACCTTGAGTGTAGCATTGTTGCCAAATGCCACTGAGCCTAGGTTCTTGAACTTGAGTTTGGTGAATTTCAATTTATCTCCAGTCATGTGTCTGGAGCAACCGCTATCCAACATCCATTGGTCCAAATATTTATGTTCCTACACATAAAGAGTTTTGTTGATTTGGATCCAATTAGAATCAGGATTAGCCTAAATTGATTTTCACAGTCTAGTCTGTCTCACCCAAATCTAGGGTTATCAATCACGTTAGCCTTACAGGTTTTGTGAGACAGGTTTTGATAGTTTTATTTGAAGAATCATGATTTATTTTGAAAATCTCTAATTAATTTTGAAAACAATTGAGTTTGAGTTTATTTAAAAATAATGTTTGAATCTATAATTAACTGAAGATTTGTGTTAGATTCGAATTTGACAAAGAATAATTTGAATTTGAATTTCAAAAATTGGCTTCCAGGTCTTGGCGAGGCACTAGGCAATCTTTGGCCATAGCCTTATTGGATCATCAACTCTTTCCTTGACAAAGCCTTTTAATGAAATTTCATTTTCAAAATTATTTTTTAAAAATTCTGGTCTAACTAGTTTGAGTCTTGGATCGGTAGCTTCGGCTAGTTTCACCAGTCTAAAGAGACCAAGTAGAGAATACTTGACCTTATTAGAATTGGCTTCCCTAACGTACTATCATCTCACCTCCACCCAATACTATGTTGTTCAAATTTCAGTTAAGTTGGTTCAATCCTTAAACTAATCAGTCCTAAGTCTAAGCATGGTAAATTGCAGAAATTAAATAAACAAGTAAGCATGCCATTTGAAAACAAAAATTGAATTTTATCTAACAATAAATATAGTTTTTAATTTGGCTCCCCCTGGACTAAAGCCACGATAATGGTTAGGCAAGATGTGAATCTTGTCCTTGGGGATCCAATAATGATTTGATCCAGTTTGTTTGTTCAGGCATAGTTTGGGTATCCATGCCTGAGCTTTAGGTCTGGACTGGTTCAGTACAGCATAGTAGGATTTTTATCTAGATTTGGTTCTGTAGCCTAGTCCGGATCGATTTAGAACCGACTTCTGTTTTCCAAGAATCATGTCAAGTCCCTTGGAACCAGAAGTGAATCGTTCTAACGCAGCTCTAAGATCCTTAACTTGAGTTTTCAAGGAAGAATTTTCTATTTCAAGTTTTTCAACTTGAGCAGAGGTTCCTTCTTGAACCTTCTCAGTTAAAGGTCTAGAGTCAGCTCTCTCTTTCAGGAGTTTTACTTCCTGTCGGAGAGATTCAACTCGGAGTTTAGCTTTCGCCAAATCTCGAGAAAGATACGAAATTAACTCATTTAATTGAATTCTTGTAAAACCACTTACAGTTATTTCGCCGTCCTCTGAGAATGTAAGTTTGCCGTCGTCCGGCTCCGACTCTGACTCGGTCTCGATTTCTTCTGAGGCGGTTAGTGCGAGCAGGTTCGACTGTGGGACCTCTTCTTCTTCGGGAGGAGGACTCGTCCCACGTTGCCTGAAGTGCCTTCTTCTTTCTTGTCTTCTTTGTTTCCTTCAGGTTGGGGCATTCAGTCTTGTAGTTGCCCTTCTTCTTGCACTCGTAGCAGGTCACGTTGGGTTTGTTCTTTTCATTTGAGGGTTCAGTTGGTTCTTCCTTTCTTTGGCTGACTTTTCTTCTGTTAGTCTGGTTCTTTAGTTCTTTGTAGTAGTCTCAGGCTAGCCGAACCAACTTAGGCCGATTTCCCTCGCTATCTTCTGAGTCTGAATCTGAGTCAGACTCGGGTGCAGGTTGAGGCTTCTTTTTGGTTGTCCTTCCAGTTTTACCTGCAACAAAGGCAATACCTTTCTCAGCCAAATTGCAGTTAGTCTGTTCATGTAATTCAAGTTCAGAAAAAGTTCATCTAACTTAATTTTGGAAAGATCCCTAGAAACTTTGTAAGCATCTACCATAGATGCCCACAAGGTGTTTCTTGGGAAAGCGTTAAGAGCGTACCTTATTAGGTCACGGTTTTCTACCTTGTGACCGATTGTGTGTAGTCCGTTCATTAATTCCTGAATTCTGGCTTGGAGCTGTGCTGCTGTTTCGTTGTCATTCATCTTGATCGTGTACAGCTTGTTCAGGAGGAGATCTCTCTTACTGATTCGAGTATCTGCAGTTCCTTCGTGCAGCTCGATCAGTTTGCCCCACAGCTCCTTGGCACTGTTGAATGGACCCACCCGGTTCAGCTCCTCTTTTGTTAGACCGCATTGGAGGGTCTGGGTTGCTTTAGCATCCGCTTCAATTCTTCGTTTCAGAGCAGTATCCCACTCAGTGTACGGCTGTGGTATTCCTTCAGCGTTCTTTGGAATCTATGTCCAGACTGGATGATTATCCACATGTCCACCTGAGTTTTCAGGTGGACCTCCATTTGACTTTTCCAGTACGAAAAGTCTTCTCCACTGAAAAGTGGAGGTCTGGCTGTGCTGAATCCTTCTTGCATGGCCATTAAGGATTTTATCTGAAAAAGAGAGAAGAGAAAGAAAAACTTTGTCCCAAGACTTGGTCTTGGATTAGTAGTGCGGGATAAAGAAAATTAAATATCGAGGGGTGTTGCAACGGTCTCGATTAACGATAAGAATTCAAAAACAATAAGGAATAATTTTATGAAAATCCGAAAAATTCTCAAACTGGTGGTTGCACCAAATTTGAGCTTCCCCGCTCTGATACCACTTGTTGGATCGAGAGAAAACGATAGAGGGGGGTGAATATCGTAAAACGTTTCGGATTGTTAGATAGAGAATGCACAGCGGAAATTAAAATTAAACAATACGCAAACACCAAGATATTTACTTGGTTCGGAGTCGCGGTCGGCTCCTACTTTAAGGCCCACGGTCGTTGACCGTTTACTGCGGGCAATACTATAATCGCGCAAAACAGTTTACAAAAGAATGATTACAATGATAGTGCAGTAAGAAAAAAAACACAGCTCTTCATTACCGACGTCCGGTGTGGAATGTGTCTCGGAGCAGAGGGACGTCGTCGACGCTTGTATCTCGAGTTGGGAAGTTTCTGTAGCAGAGAGCCTCGAGTAGAAGAGCGTGAAAGCGTTGGAAGACTTGATGTTCAGAAGCCTTGGTGTTGGGTGCTATTTATAGCAATTCGGGGCGCCCTGAACGTTGGGGGTCCCCCCCCACGTGTCAACCGATCCGGAATTACCTCAGTTAGTCCTTATCCCACTCAAATAGGGCTGAGGATTGACTCTGGGGCGCCCGGGACGCAGGGGGCGCCCTGGTTGACCTTTTCAGCGAGCTTCTCGGCTGGATCAGAGTTATCCGCTTCGGTGGCTTGGGTGCGGGGCGCCCGGGAGCACGGGGGCGCCCCGCCTAGTAAGCTACCGAAGCACTTCTTTACTTAACTTGTTTTGTACTGGCCTTGGGGGCGCCCTGGACACTGGGGGCACCCTGCTCAGCTACTTGCCTCTCTCCTTTGGGCATTCTGAGCTGCAGACACACGTTCCTTTGGTCCTGCATCCAGGGTTAGTCCAAAACAATATAAAATAATAAAGTATTAGGTTTATACAGCCTTAGCTGTCTTGGTTCTGACTTTGGGTCTCCAATATGGAGCCCTAGGTCGAGCCGACGCCTACTGTTCCCTCGACGGGGAATGCGTCCTCACCTACTCCTCTCAGGAGAATTTACTTGTTACCAACCGGCTCCTCCGGTTGGACTTTTGCATAGCGGTCCTTTGCCATGTCTTGGATACCAAGCTGTCCTTCGCCCGGTGCCTAGCAATCCTTCGCCAGGTCTTCGAATCCTGGCAGTCCTTCGCCAGGTGCCTAGCAGTCCTTTGCTAGGTCTTGGTTCCCAGGCTGTCCTTTGCCTGGTCCCTAGCAGTCTTTCGCTAGGTCTTCGTATCCTAGCAGCCCTTCGCTAGGTGCCTAGCTGCCCTTCGCCAGGACTTAGGGTTTCAGTGCCTAGCATTCCTTCGCTAGGACTTCAATCTGTACACTCAAGCAACATGTTAGATAACAAATAAGACTTAACTTTTGAACCCTTTTCCATTTATCAAAACACAGGTTCGACTTGGATGCCGTCTGCACCAACAGATACTTCGATCCGATCGGGGTGGTGAATACTTAAGTCAAGAGTTTCAAGATTATCTTAGGGACAATGGGATATTGTCTCAATGGACTCCGCCATATACACCACAGCATAATGGTGTATTTGAGAGGCGTAACCGAACCTTGATGGACATGGTTAGATCTATGATGAATCATGCAACAGAGTACCGACCAAGGTAGTCTCTACTACTCCATATGAGACGTGGAATAGTAAGAAACCTCATTTATCTCACCTAAAGATATGGGGTTGCCCTTCTTATGTAAAGCGGACTGTATCAGACAAATTGGATGCTAAGTCTGATAAATGTCTATTTATTGGATACCCTAAGGAAACGAAGGGTTACCAATTCTATCATCCCTTGGAACAAAAGGTGTTTGTTTCAAGGCATGCTGTATTTCTAGAAAAAGAATTTCTTTTACAAGAAAACAGTGAGAGTAGCATTGAACATGAAGAAGTTCAAGAAACTCCAATAGACATTACAGAGACAACTAGTCTAGACCCTCAACCAATAACTCATAATGATGAGCTATCAGTTGAACCTAAAACGACACCACTTCTTCGTAGGTCTGATAGGACACGCAATATTCCAGAGAGATACGGATTTCTCATAAGTGAATCGAACGACGTGTTACTCATTAACAATAACGAACCTATCAATTATGAAGATGTTCTGAAAAATTCATAAAGGGATAAGTGGCTTGAAGCCATGAAGTCGGAAATGGATTCCATGTACAAAATCAAGTATGGGACTTGGTTAACCCACCTGAAGGAATTAAGCCCATAGGGTGCAAGTGGGTTTTCAAGAAGAAAACCGTCATGGAAGGTAATGTTGTTACCTTTAAGGCTAGATTAGTGGCAATAGGATATCGTCAGAAACAAGGAATTAATTATGACGAAACCTATTCGCCAGTAGCTATGCTTATATCCATTCGGATGCTCCTGGCCATAGCAGCTCATTATAATTATGAGATATGGCAAATGGATGTGAAAACATCTTTCCTTAATGGAAACCTGCTTGAGGATGTATACATGATACAACCTAAAGGTTTCACATCGGTTAATAAAACCAAAGTATGCAAGCTTCGACGATCCATATATGGACTAAAGCAAACATCCAGGAGCTGGAACATCCGTTTTGAGGAGACAATCAAAGAGTTTGATTTCTCACAAAATCCTGACGAACCTTGTGTGTACAAGAATGTTAGTGGGAGTGCAGTCGTATTCCTGGTGTCATATTTCGATGACATATTACTTATAGGAAACGATATATCAGTCTTACAGTCAGTTAAAATTTGGTTGTCCAAAACTTTCTCCATGAAGGACCTGGGAGAAGCAACCTATATCCTTGGGATTAGAATCTATAGAGATAGATCAAAACGGTTGCTTGGTCTTTCGTAGTCTACATATATAGACCGAGTGCTAGAAAAGTTTAGCATGTCAGAATCCAAGAAAGGTTACCTTCCCATCAGGCATGGGATCAACCTTTCGAAGTCTATATGTCCACGCACAGAAGAGGAGAGGATTTGCATGAATAAGATTCCTTATGCATCCGCGATTGGATCTATCATGTATGCTATGTTATGTACTAGGCCCGATGTATCGTATGCTCTGAGTGTCATAAGCAGATACCAGTCTGATCCAGGAATGGATCATTGGGCAGCTGTCAAGACAATCCTCAAGTACTTGAGAAGAACTAAGGATGTGTTCCTAATATATGGAGAAGGTGATATGATAATACGTGGGTATACAGATGCCAGTTTCCAGACAGATAAGGATGACTCCAAATCTCAGTCTGGATACGTATTTATTTTGAATGGAGGCGCAATAAGTTGGAAGAGTTCCAAGCAAGACACCGTAGCGGATTCTACCACGGAAGCGAAATATATTGCAGCTTCGGAAGCAGCAAAGGATGCAGTCTGGATCAAGAAGTTTGTCTCAGAACATGGTGTGGTTCCAACCATTGATGAAGCAATACCGGTTTACTGCGACAACAATGGAGCTATTGCACAAGCAAAGGAACCAATATCTCATCAGCGATCCAAACATGTGCTTCGCCGCTATCATTTGATCAGAGAGATTATAAGTAGGAATAATATACAAATTGAGAAAATTCTCACTTAAAGGAATTTAGCAGATCCTTTAACTAAGGCCTTGCCTCAAAGCAAGTTTGAGGGTCATGTTAGAGCCTGTGGTATTGGATACCGTAGCAATTGGCATTAGGTCATGTGGGAGTTTGTTAGTGATATGAGAAAAGTGTCCTAAGGCAATCGCCTTATGATTCTAATCATTTATTTTAATAAATGAATATTCACTATTTGAGTATACATGTTTATGTATTTGATTGAGATCTTAAACTCATTTACTGAATGTCCGCAATACAATTCACAGCATGAGAGAATTTGTGAAGAATTCACAACTAGTGATTATCTTTACATGTGCAATTGTGAAGTATTGAAATTATCCCTAGTCGATGAATTGATAAATACGGACACTATCAATTCTGTTGAGACAAGCATGGGTTATTCTCTAATCAGCTGATTCTCACTGGCTGGTGACATTGAGATGTCCGGAGATAAACATGAATGCTAGTTAAGGGAACTAGTTCATTGGAGTGACTGGCTGTAAAACTTCATATGGTAGTCTACATATAGATATGTCAATGAAGTTCTTACTGCAGCTTAAGTGCGATGTTCCTTTGACTTGCGGTGTTCAAGTCATCTTGGTCATGGAGACTTATACTTTGACATCTTAAGCAAGCATCTCCAAGGAGGTGTGGACCCAGGATGATTGGGTATAAGCCGAAGTGCCCGAAGATGTTTGAACAGCCTACAAAGGATTCACCACTCCTTGCGAGGAGATGTATACCCAAGGCCTATCGTCGGATTGTTACTCGAAGCCTCTGGCCAGAGCATGACATGTTCAGAGTATGAATCTCTTAAATACATGAGAGTAATTAGAATCCGTAGGACGAGAAAATGTTACTTGGGCTAGGTGTGACGTAGTCAGCCTAGTGGGGACTGACACACATAGACCATGTCCTGAACCAAGTGGGTATAAGATGGTGAAGGGAATGGGGCACGATTCATTATAGCTGCTGAAGGGTTTCAGAATTGTTTCTGAGGTCAACCGTTGATCTTTCGATTAATTGGGGATCATGATGTACTACTAGGTGCCACTCATGATCGTTCTATAATTGATTAATTATAGACGGCCAACATAAATCGAAAGCCTATTTAGTCACACGCTCTACGAGTAATCCGAGGGATTTAAAACGAGTTGAAAATTGGATTTTCCAATCAAGAGAGATTAGGTTTGGTTAAGCCAAACGATAAGTCGAATCTGAATTTTTCAGAGACGCATCGGAAGTGTAAAATGGCTAAGTCTTTTGAAGACTTAATAGATGAATTAAATAAATTTAATTCATTGGGGCATGGCTTGGATGGGCCGGCCAAAGAGGGTTTCCATCCTCTTTGCTTGGCCGGCCACAACAAAGGGAGAGAACCAAGTTTTTGGTTCAATTTATATAATAAATCAAGTGTGGTTTGTTTTATAAAATTATGGATGATATAAATTTTTTATATAATAAACCAAGGTTTGGTTTATTTTTCATGGAAATTAAAATGAACCATGGATTGATTTATTTTATTTTATAAAATCAATCAAGGATTGATTTACCATGATAAGAAAATTTATTCCATATGAAAAAAGGAGACTTGGTCGGTTTTTATCATGAATTAAAATATGATAAAACTTGGCATGATGGAATAAGTCATAGAAAATTTATTCCATAAGAAAAAAGAGACTTGGCGGTTAAGAGGCCACTATATAAAGGACCCAAGGCAAGGCTTGGAAATCAATCGAAGTATTCTTGCCTGGGCTCTCTCCTTCTCCTCCCTTCTTTCTCTTGGCCGGCCACAAGGCTCTTCTCCCTTCTTCTTGCCGTGAGCACAAGGAGAAGCACCGAGGTGACAAAGTTCTTCCGTTGGGACGATCTTCCTCTCCGGCCATTATCATCTTGGGATTGGGCGCAAGTCATCTTCCTCCTTCTTCCCGGAATTGTGATTCCGGCCAACCTTGGTAGTGAGTTTTTCCGATGTGATTACTTCTCTCTTGGTTTTCTTGTCGTGTTCTCGTAGAATCTAGTAGTTCTCACTCGTGGCTTTGCGAAGTCATCCCGAAGATACTCGGCGTGGACGCGAATAGAGGCGGAGCTTTCGAGGGACGCTTACGGTTGGATCTCGTCCCTTACTTCGAGTTACGCGAGGTAATACGTAAATTATTTTACGTTTCTGCAAAATTTTAAATATATGATCATGTCTACACAAGATAAAGTTGCATGCTTAGATGTGCGGTTAAATAATTTGAGAAATTATTTATGCTAAACTTTCCGCTGCACGTAATTAATTTTAAAATTACGAACCCGCATCCATGTCAACATTCACCCGGTCCCATCAGGAAGATGCGGCAAATGCTTCCACCATTGTCACAGGTCAGATAATTATTTATAGTCAGCATGCTACTGCTTTATTTGATACTGGGCCAACGCATTCCTATATTTCCATGATACATGCTAAGAAGATAGACATACCCTTACAAGTTCTAGACAGCAAGTTTTTAACAACCCTGCCTTCAGGAGAAACAATGGCATCCACCCACCAGTTGCGTGTCGTACCAATCAGAATCGCAGAAAGGGAACTCTATTGCGACTTGATAGTACTCAACATGCAAGACTTCGATGACATACTGGGTATGGATTTTCTAAGCAAATACGGTGCTTCCATCGAGTGTCGTAGACGCAAAGTGGTCTTCCAGCCCGAGGCAGAACTCATGTTCGAATTTATTGGAGAGCCAAGGAAATGAACCGGGAAATTCTTATCGGCTCTCAAGGCGCAGAAGATGTTGGACAAGGGATACACTGGTTTTCTAGCACATGTGGTCAGTACGGGTCAGGCAACGGACCAGAAGCTAGAAGATGTCAGAGTAGTATGCCATTATCCAGAAGTATTCCTAGATGAGTTACCGGGGTTAGCCCCTGACAGAGAGGTTGAATTTGAGATCGAACTGGTTCCTGGTACAAATCCGATCTCCAAGGCACCCTAGTGTATAGCGCCAGCTGAATTGAAAGAACTACAAGGACAACTACAGGAGCTACTCGACAAGGGACTTATTCGCCCTAGTCACTCTCCATGGGGAGCTCAGGTATATTCGTCAAGAAGAAGGACGGCACTATGTGCCTGTGTATAAACTACAGAGCGCTAAATAATGTGACAATCAAGAATAGGTATCCCCTCCCAAGGATAGATGATCTGTTCGATCAACTAAGAGGAGCCACCGTCTTTTCAAAGATTGATCTCTGGTCTGGTTACCATCAAGTGAAAGTAAAGCCAGACGATATCCCGAAGACGGCTTTCCGGACCAGATATGGACATTATGAGTTCGTCGTTATGCCCTTCGGAGTGACCAATGCTCCCGCAATGTTTATGGACCTGATGAATCGGGTATTCTCGGCTTTCCTCGACGAGTTTGTGATCATCATCATTGACGATATCCTTATCTACTCGAGAAATCAAGAAGAGCATGCCAAACACCTGAAGATGGTACTACAGATTCTTCAGGGAAAAGAAATTATATGCCAAGTTCTCCAAATGCGAATTCTGGCTGGACCAAGTGTCCTTTCTCGGTCATATTATTTCCAAGGATGGAGTCATGGTTGACCCGAGGAAGATTGAGGCCGTGAATAACTGGAGCAGGCCCAAGAATGCTAGCGAGGTCAGGAGTTTTCTCGGATTAGCGGGATATTACCGGAAATTCGTAGAAGACTTCTCCAGAATCGGAGCACCAATGACGGTTCTCACCAAGAAGAACAAGAAATATATATGGATAGACGAGTGCGAGAAGAGTTTCTTGGAGCTGAAAAGAAGACTTACAAGTGCTCCGATCCTGACTCTTCCGGAAAATGACAAGGGATTCGATATGTACAGCGATGCCTCCAAATTGGGACTCGGAGCTATACTGATGCAGAGTGGTAAAGTCATTACCTATGCCTCTAGGCAACTGAAGGAACACGAAAAGAACTATCCTACTCACGATTTAGAATTGGCAGCCGTGGTCTTTACTCTGAAAATATGGAGACACTATCTATATGGAGCACAGTGCAAGATTTATACAGACCACCAGAGTCTGCGATATTTCTTCACTCAGAAGGATCTCAATATGTGACAACGCTGATGGTTGGAACTCGTAAAGGGACTATGATTGCGAGATCTTCTATCACCCGGGCAAAGCAAACAAGGTGGCTGATGCACTTAGCAGGAAGTCCACTGCCACCTTAATGTCCTTATCAGTATTGTCCCGACCGCTGGAAAAGGAAATTATGAGCTGCGGGATCGAGGTCATTTCCGGACGACTTTCGGCCCTAGCAATTATGCCGGCACTATTCGACGACATACTAGAAAAGCAAAATGGTGATCCAAGTCATCAAAAGATTAAGCAGGAAATTCTTGAAGGCAAGGACGAGGGTTTTCGTATCGCCGATAATAGGGTATTATACCTTAGGGATCGACTCTGTATCCCTAATGATCGAAACTGCAAAAGAAGATTTTGGAAGAGGCTCACGGAACCCCCTATTCTATGCATCCGGGATCCACCAAGATGTACCAAGATCTGAAGATGAGGTTTTGGTGGTCCGGTATGAAGAGGGATGTAGCTCAGCACGTCAGTACCTGCCTGACCTGCCAGCAAGTCAAAGCAGAACACCAGAGGCCCAGAGGAGTTCTGCAACCAATCCGAATTCCAAAATGGAAGTGGGAAGACATTTCTATGGATTTCATCTCAGGTCTTCCCAGGACTACGAATGGATACGACGCTATATGGGTTATCGTCGACAGATTGACGAAGTCAGCCCATTTCCTAGCAATCAAGATGACATATTCGATTGAGCAACTAGCCCAATTGTATGCTAAGGAAATCATCAGACTGCATGGCATTCCCAAGACCATCATTTCAGATAGGGATAGTCACTTCACATCACAATTTTGGGAATGTGTTCATAAAGCTCTCGGCACGAAGCTGCATTTCAGTACCGCCTTTCATCCTCAGACTGATGGGCAAACGGAAAGAGTGAACCAAGTACTGGAAGACATGCTACGAGCTTGTGCCTAGATTTCAAAGGGAGCTGGTGCCGATACTTATGTCTAGCCGAGTTCGCTTACAATAATAGCTACCAAGCTACTATCGGAATGACACCTTATGAAGCATTATATGGAAGGAGATGTAGGTCTCCAATCTGTTGGTACGAGGGTGGCGAAAAGAATGAGATGGGACTTCAAATGGATTTCATCGACGACACCACCCGAGCTATACAGAGTATCCACCAAAGAATAGAGACTGCTCAGAGCCGGCAGAAGAGCTATGCGGATTAGAGACGTAGTCCCTTGGAGCTCGACGTGGAGATTTGGTATTCCTCCGAGTAGTTCCTACGAAAGGAGTAATGTGATTCAGAAAGAAAGGAAAGCTTAGTCCGCGATATGTGGGACCGTACAATGTCCTGAACAGAGTGGGCAAAGTAGCTTACGAGCTCGAGCTACCTCAGGAGATGTCTGCTATCCACAATGTGTTCCACGTGTCGATGCTCAAGAAGTGTATTCCCAGTACAGACAGAGTGATTGAGCCGCACGTCATAAGGATCCAGGAGGACCTAAGTTGTGAAAGCAAACCCATACGGATCCTGGATCGAGACGTCAAGAGACTAAGGAACAAGGAAGTGCCCTTAGTCAAAGTCTTGTGGCAAAGTCAGCAATCTGAAACAGTTACCTGGGAACGTGAGGATGATATGAAACGAAAATATCCAGAGTTATTTTAAGTTCGAGGACGAACTTTTCAGAAGGGAGGGTGGATTGTAACATCCCAAATTTCCCTCTCTAGCGTTGTAATAATGGAACATGTGGCCAAGAATAATATTATGAATTTAGTGGGAAAAGTTGTGAATAAGGAAATGTTAGGCATTATCTTGACACGTAGTGGATGTGTGATAATTATGCTTATGTATTATATTTAATGTTATGCTTAATATCCTGCACATGTATGAATGAATAATGATATGCATATCCATGTGTATGTCTTAAATAAGTAGCATTCTCTAGGTGGGCTTTGGTTATGGGCTTGAAAAAAAAAGGAAGAGAAAGCAAAAAGAAGAGGAGGTGTCAAGGATTGAACCATGGACCTCAAAGAAAAGCAAAGCCTTAAGAATGTTAATGTAACCAATTGACCTAGGAAGGGAGTACTATTAGGAGGAGATGGGAAATTGTAGATGAGTAGAAAATAAGTGAAGAGACACATGAAAATGAAGAGGCACCATTGAAAGGGTGCTTGCCTTTTCACTCCCTATAAAAGAGCATGGGGGAAAAATGCCCAAGGCATTTTCGGCATAGCACAAGCCCTCCACTCTCTTCACACCAAGCCTTCCCTCTTCCTCCTCTCCCTCACCGAGACCTAGGGTCTCCTTTGTGCCCCAAAACCGAGCCTCACACCCCTTGAGAAACCGGAAGAAGAAAAGGAGAAGAACAAGAGGAGTACTAAGCCTAAGAGCCCCCTTTCTTCTCCAAAGTCTAGAACACCTTTGAATTTTAGTGCAAGAGGTAAGACTCCCTCACCTGCAACATAATAGCCTTAAAGGTGTATTTATGATCCCTTATGTTTGCTTGTGATGTTGTGTGGAAAGAATGGAAGAAAGGCCATGTTGTGTTTTCGGTCAAGGGAGGTTTTCTCCTCTTTTGTTATGTTTAAGTTTAGATGATGATTCTACATGCTTATTGCTACCTTCTTATTGTAGATGAATGATAAATACATGATGTTTGAGTGCCTTTCATGATGTAAAGGACCTAGAACCTCTCGGCCAAGTGGTGGAGATGGGTAGATGCATGTGTATGGACTAGGACTTGATCTTATGTGAATTTCCCTTGCTTATGTAATGTTTTAGGTTAAGAAAGTTGTTGAATCTATGCCTTATTAACCCTGTAACATTCGGCCAGCAACTAGATTGAGGGCTAAAATAGGTCCAAACTACAAATCATGTACCTAAACTAATGTTTAGTGAAGTCTAGACTACTCTTGTACTTGTAAATGATCTCTTATGCATTCGTTCCCATGTTACATGAATTTTTATGCTATAATACCCTATGTAATGCCCGCTTTTTTTTCGTAAAGCGGCGTTACGCTAACATACGTAGGGGCATGTGAACATCGTAATGCAGCGGAATAATTTAAACTTACACATACATGCACCTAACTATCCTTTCTAACATAGTGACATGGGAACTTAGCGTATTAACATCATACTTAACATCATGTCATAAAATCACATAAGTTATCCATTAGGCACATAAGTAGCAAGTGTAAATTGTTCTTGACAACACCATCCTAGGTTTAGCATAAGGCTTGTAAGTATATCTTTCCTTGACCAAGTCACTACCACACACACATTCTTGCCCCTCCTGCTGCTTCCTTATTGTCCTCTTGCTTGATCTGCGGTATAAGGAAAATAAGACTATAAGCACATAGGCTTAGTAAGACCCTTTCCTACTCACTAAAACCATTCGTCACTTAATCATGAGCACATGAAACATTAACTTGACTTGGTGCTCTACATGGAACATAAGCATATAAAATCATTTGGCATGACATAGATCTTACATAGTACATGAGCATAAAATACACTTAACATGGCATGATACATGGCATAAATATAAACATAAATATACTTAACATGACATGATTCCTAACATAAAACATAGGCATATTCTTAATATAAACATAAGCATAAAACATTTACTATCATGTATAATTCTTAACATAAAACATAGGCATAAAACGTTTACTATCATGACATAATTCTTAACATAAAACATAAGCATAAAACATTTTCTATCATGGCATAATTCTTAACATAAAACATAAGCATAAAACATTTTCTATCATGGCATAATTCTTAACATAAAACATAAGCGTAAAACATTTTCTATCATGGCATAATGCATAACATGAATGAATGCATGAGTCAAATGCATATACGTAAGGATGCTTAATTTTAAATCATACTTTTAAATACTTAAACATAATCATCACATCATTGGGGTCTCTGACTTGTACCACATATATACATCATATGCGCGCATCCCTAAGTAAATACGAGGTAGCTAGTCTCGACCTACTAGGGTAAGGACAGCTACGGTAGTCCCCGAACCGAGGCGTTCTTAAGGTGCCCATCCCTGTTGGTCAGCTTCGGTAGTCCCAAAACCGTGGACAGCTACGGTAGTCCAACACCGAGGCGTTCTTAGGTGTCCATCCCTTGGACCCATACTTCGGTCCGGTACAAGCTCATTCATAAAGTAAGATATCTTCACATGCTTCATCATTCATAGCACATACATTGCATACTTAAAGATATGAACATAATCTTGTTACATGAAGCATGACATAACATACTTGGCATTTCATCATTTATACTTAATTCATATCATCATTATGCCTTCATCATTCATACTTATCATTCATACTTATCATTCGTACTTAAGGCATCAACCTTATCTTCATTCATCTTCTTTATTTATAAAACATGACATACATACATAATCATAGTATCCATCATAGAGCATGCATGGGTAAAATTCATGTGAATAGGATACATACGACTTACGTTCATGGCATCCTACATTACTTAGGTTCATATCATTCATCATAGAACATGCATAGACCTTCATAAACATATACCTATTATAGGCATTTAACAACATACATGCATCATTCTATATAGCATGACCCTACATCAAATACATGTGTTCATGGAATATGGTTAAAACATTCATGAATGGACATAGCACATAATCTTAAACATACAAGGTCATGGCATATAACCCATAAAGCTAGGGTTGTAGGTAGCATAAACATTCTTGCAACATCCTTAACATATACATACATCATAGTAACCTATAAACAAATATCATTGGAACCTTAACCCAACCCAAACCCTAGTTTCATGACTTGGCCGAAAGTTCATGGGTGGAGGCTCCCTTATTCAATCAACATGAAAGGTTCCATAAGTAAAAAGGAAATTCATACATTACATACAAAGCCATAGGGAACCATTAGACCTCATAATTGGAGCTAACCCTAATTTTATTAGCCCTACCCTTGACCTTGGACGAAACCCTAGAGGGTCACAAGCACATGAAAAAATTCATATAATTCCTATTTTACATCTAATACCTTTCATATAATACCATAGGAAGCATTAGAACCCTTGCTTGGAGTTAACCCTAACCCCTTGCCCTAAAACTCATCTTGGCCGAACCTTACAAGGGTCACAAGGCTTATAAAAATTCATATCAATCACCATTAACACCCCTTGTAACATGAGGAAACATAAGAAACTTGCTTGAAGAGTTAGATCTAAACCCAACCATGAAACCATGGTGGTGGCCGAAACCCTAGAGGGTATTAGGGTACTCCAAAAATTCTCCAAATCCTATTTTATTCTTTATTCATCATAAGAAAGCATTAGAAAACATGAGTGAGATTTTTAACATCATTTTTGGACCCAAAAAGCATGGTGGCCGAAACTTACAAGGTCATAATCCATGGTTTTTCTCAATACAAATCCTAAACAATCATCTTAAATCATGATAAACACATAACTATTATACCATAGGTGAGGGGGTCTTACCTTGGTTTATCTTGGTTATAGACCTTAGATAGGGAGGAGGATGAAGACCTTGTTGTCCCTTGACCACCCCTAGCCTTTGTAACCTTGTAAAAAGCCTTGGATCTTGAAGGAGAGGTCTTCTTGTGAACTTTTCCCAAGGGAGAACCCTCCTATGGGGTTCGGCTAGAAGGAGGAAGAAGAAGGAGAGGAGAGGCTTGGTGGATGAAGAGAAGAGGAATAACTATCTTAAGTGTTAAGTTATCATCCCTCTCATTTATACACAATGAAGAGGGGGCAAGTGAAGAGACATGGTGCCTCCTCTCATGGTGACTCTTCACTTCCTTTAGCCTTAACAAAAATCCACTTCATTCCCTCATAGCACTCCCTTGCTAGGTGAATTGGTTAGTACATGCATGATGGTATACTAGGTCCAAGGTTCAATCCTTGGTGCATGCACTTTATTTTTATTTTATTTTTTTCTTATTTTCAAAAATTCCCCTAAGACTCACCCATAATCATGCTAATATTCCTAATTAAAATCCATTTATATTTATATTAAATTCTACCTAAAATCCACTAATAACCATGGTACTAGAAAAGCCCATATAAGGCCCATTAGTACTTAGCTTCTCAATTTAAATAGGAAAATCATGGATAACTAGGCTAAAATTCGTACTAGTATCTCTAAGTTCCTCAAACACTATGTAGACATAATCAATATTTAAAAAAAAATATTGAGAAAATTTTCTAGGTCGTTACACCCTAGTCGTGAGTTTCGGCTAGCAACTAGAATGAGGGCTAAAATAGGTCCAAACTATAATCATGTGCCTAAACTAATGTTTAGTAAAGTTTAGACTACCCTTGTACTTATAAATGATCTCTTGTGTGAAGTGTGCACTTATTTCAACGTTATATGAATTTTATGCTATGAAACCCTACCTATGACGTTTCGACCAGCATGTATTAAGATAGGAAAAGAAAGCTAAAACCAATGTGTTGCCTTGATTAAGACAAATATGTTACATGAATGATGTGTTGATAAGACTAGCATGATGTTTGCTTCACTTGCATGTGTTTAAAGAAAGGTCCTACATTGTCATGCTATTTATGTGAATGATTGTGCCATGAAAGTGTACCTATACTCATGAATGATTGAAAGTCTATAGTACATACATTATGAAAGAAAGAAAAAGGAAAGAATGCATGTATGTATTTTACTTTAAAGTATGGCTTGTACCGGATTTTGAAAAAGATCCACGGTTCTGGACTACCGAAGCTGTCCCTAGGTTGAAATAGAGTAGGCCTGTAACCCTAGTAGGTCGATACTAGCTACCTGCATCTATTTAGGGATGCGGGCAAAGAAAGAATGGGTACAAGCCGGGGACCCCAATAAAGATGATGTATGCTTATGTTAAAGTATTACTTATTATGTTTTCTAAAGAGCATCCTAAATGTTTTTACAATGCATATGTTTTATGTTTGTATGCATTCATGTACCTTATGTGTCTTATGAATTTTATGCTATACATGAGATGTTATATGTCTTTCAAATATACATGACATGTGGATTTAGTGAGTAGGAAAGAGCTTACTAATTTCGTACTTATAGTTGATTGCTTATGTTGCAGATCAACATAGAAATTACTAAAGGAAGGGAAGCTGCAGGAAGGGCTCGTGTGTGTGGTGGTGACTTGGCTAATCGATCCATTTTAGTGCCATTATAGACTTAGCACTTATCTTTATAAGAAAACATGTTTTACTACCTTATACTTGATACTTGTTAGCTCTTTTGGAGTTTATTTAAGGCATGGATGCTACTAGATACTATATGATCTTTATACCCCCTTCTTGTTGCATGTGTTTATAGTTATGTTTTATTTCCGCTGTAATGCTTTAGATTCATATGCAATAATATGCGTAAGTTAAGTAGGAAAAGGTAATGCGCCGCCTTAACGGTAAGGGGCGGGCGTTACAAAATGCCTCATCAATAGATTTAGGTTCTAATTGAGAGATCAAAGCAAATTGACTACTTTGTTCCCTAAAGTAGGACCTAGTCCTTACCCCATGAGTGACATCACCCACTATTTGATCAATGGGGTGATCATGGTGATGCCTTAAGGGTCTAGAGGTTGTGCGTTCATTTACTCCATAGTCCTCATCCTCCAGTGTACTTCTCTCTCCCCCTTGATGATTGCCCCCTAAATTTAGGTCTTGGATCCCTTGGGCAAGGGGTTGGCTTTCCTCTATGTCCTTATCAATTGAGGCTTTCCTAGGGTAAGTGTTGGTAGATTCATCAAAATCAACATTTGAAGATTCCTCAATTACTTTGGTCCTTTTGTTGTATACCCTATAACCCCCACTAGTGGATGAGTAACCAACCAAGATTCCCTCATCGGCTTTAGATTCAAACTTCCTTAGGTCATCCTTGGTGTTTAGAATGTAGACCTTACATCCAAAGACCCTAAAGTAATGATCTCATGGAATTCTCCCATTCCACAACTCAAATGAGGTTTTACCTAAGAACCTATATGCCAAAACTCGGTTTTGAATGTAACAAGCGGTATTTACCGCTTCGGCCCAAAAATAGCTAGGAAGAGAATATGCATTAAGCATAGTCCTAGCGGCCTCTTGTAGTTCCCTATTTCTCCTTTCTACTACACCATTTTGTTGAGGAGTCCTTGGGCATGAAAATTCATGCTTATACCCATTTTCTACACAAAATTATGAGAAGTTTAAATTTTGGAACTCCCCACCATGGTCACTCCTAATATGGTTGATTTTGAGATGTTTCTCATTTTTAACACTCTTACTAATGCCTATAAAGATGTCTAAGGTATCATCCTTATGTTTCATAAAGAACACCCAAGTAAACTTAGAAAAATTGTCTACAATAACTAAACAATATTTACTCCCTACTAGTGAGGGAGTGCTATGACAATCAAAAAGATCAATATGTAATAGCCCTAAAGGTAAAGTAGTGCTAGTTAAGGTTTTACGTTTGTGTCATGATTTTGATTGCTTACCCTCTTGGCATGCATCACACATATTGGTCTTCTCATACTTGATTATAGGGAGCCCCTTCACCAACCCCTCCTTTGCCACTCTTGCAATGCTTCTCATGTTGATGTGCCCAAGTCTTCGGTGCCACAACTATCCTTCTTCTTCTTTAGACATGAGACACTTTGACAAATTGTTAGAAGCATAAGCAAGATCAAGATAATAAAGGTTAGCCTCTCTATACTCTTCTACATGACATTTTCCGACCCATTTTGTTTAATTACACATTTTCTAGAATAAAATTCAACCCTATAGCCCGCATCACACAATTGAATTACTCTAAGTAAATTAAATTTCATATCTTTAATCAAAAGCACTTTGTGGATAGAGATTGTAGGAGATACCTCAATGGTGCCCCTACCAATTATTTTGAGTTTCCCACTATTTCCAAAGGAAACTGTCCCTTCTCTTAGGTAGCTAATAGTGGTGAACTGACTCACATCTCCGGTCATATGTCTTAAGCACCCACTATCTACTATCCACATGTTTGAGGCATCCTTGACTTTTACCTATACAACATGGAAAACACACGATTTTGGTACCCAAATCTTTGTTCCACAAGCATCATTTAAATATGTCTTTGGTACCCAAGCCTTCTTTGTATGTCCCTTAACACTTAGTCTCCTAGAGGCCCATTTCTACCCATGAGTGAAACAAAGGCAACTTCCTTGGTCTTTGGCCTATAGCCTAACCCAGCCTTGTTGTAAACGACTCTTTGGCTATTTATTATCATGTCAAGGTTACTAGAGCCAACTTTAAATTTACTAAGTGTCTTAGTGAGGACTTCTACCTTTTTCCTTAGTTCCCTATTTTCATTTTCAAGACATGTATCATGTGACATGGTAGAAAAAGCATGCAAATCTTCCTTAAGTTGTGTAGATTCTACTTTAAGCATGGCAACTTCATCCTTTAAGTCCTTAATTTTTCTCCTAGCTTTAGCTAAATCCATATTTGTACTAGAAATGATCTTGACAAGAGTAGAAGAGGGAAGACTATATACCTCACTTACCGAAGCCTCTAATTCGGATGATGATGATGATGAGGAGCCACTTTCATCTTCACTACTTGAGCTTCTCTCGTCATCGGATGACTCCAAATGGTCCACTCCCATAAGTGCAAAGTGGGACACATGCTCCTCTTCCTCCTCCGAGGATGATGGATCATCCCAAGTAGCCTTGAGGTTGGTGGCACTCTTCTCTTTACCTTTTGATCTCTTGTCACTCCTCTTCTTCTCTTCATTCTTTTCTTCTCTTTTATTTAGTTGGGGATACTCATTTTTCATGTGTCCCTCTTGGTGACAGTTGTAGCAAATAATGTCTCTTGTTTTGGCCTTGCTCTTTGAACCTTTCCTAGCATAGGACTTGTTAGAAAAATTTTTAAAGGTCCTACGTATTTTTCTTACCATGAAGGCCTCTTGGTCGCAATCCATAGAGGCACTAGACTCCTCCAAGTCGAATGATGATGAATACACGACCTTCTTCTTCTCCTTCTTCTTTTTCTTCGCCTTTTCTACAATGAATGCTACACCTTTCTCTTTGGAAGAAACATTAGCTTGCTCATGTAATTCAAATTCGCAAAATAAATCATCTAACTTAACTATATATAGATAAGTCCCTTGATATTTTGGTGGCATCAACCATTGATGCCCATAATGTGTTTCTCGGGAAGGATTGCAAAACATACCTCACGAGATCCCGGTTTTCCACTTTCTCCCCAATCACATGTAATTCGTTGATAATCTCCTTTACCCTTCCATGTAACTGGCTCACGGTCTCGTTGGTCTTCATGGAGAGAAATTGTAATTGGGCAACTAGTAGATCCTTCTTTGCCCTTCTTGACTCGTTGGACCCTTCATTGAGTTTGACGAGTTTCTCCCATAATTCTTTGGTGCTCTTGAAAGGCCCCACCTTGTTGAGTTGTTCCTTTGAGAGTCCGCATTGAAGTGTGGTGGTGGCCTTCGCATTTTCTTGCACCTTCTTCATGACTTCCTTTGGCCAAGATCTCATTGGTAGTGGCTCTCCTCTTTCGTCGACGGGTGCATCAAATCCATCTACAACACTTATCCAGCTCTCAATATCATTCATTAAGTAATATTGCATTATACCTTCCGAGTAGGCGAAGTCATTTCCGTCGAAGAAAGGAGGCCTTGCGGTGCTATAACCCTCTTGAAACGCCATTTCCTTGTACTCCGGTCGACGGTATGTTCTCCCGAAGCAAACCAGCTCTGATACCAATTGATAGATCGAGTGTGTTGCTAGAGGGGGAGTGAATAGCACTTTTCCTTGAATTCTCTACAAGATTATTAGCGCAATACAAACAAAAATATATGAAAAATAAAAGAACAATACTAACTCAGAGTGTTTTTACTTGGTATCCACCCCGAAAGATGACTAATCCAAGGATCCACGCGGTTGCACACTCTCCACTATGAAACCCTCCTTCAATGTGGAGAAAACCTTTCCAAAAGTCGTCTTCTTCCTCTTTACAAGATGCGATGAGGAGCGAGAGGAAGATCTGATCAATCGGGCCACGAGTAGCACTTTTGTACAGTAAAAACCGTACCAATGTCGTGCCAAAAAGTCCCCTTTATATAAGAGAATAGGATAACTTCGCAAGCTGTCCAGCCCCGCACCAGTCGACTGCCCCTGGGGCAGTCGACTGGTCCGAGGCTGAAAACTTTCTGTGAGTTTTGGCAGTCGACTGCCTTTCTACCAGTTGACTGCCTAGCCTCTCCACTCACTTACATTCACTCCGAACACTCTCCTTCACGTATGCCTTTAGGTATGCTCCCTTGGCTTGCCCCTTGAAGTATTCTTCCTCTAACTATCGTCCCTCGGATGCGCACACAAGCCTTCCCTTGGCTTGCCTCCATGCCACCCTTCACATGTGCCCTTGAAGTCCACTACCCGGCTTGCCCATGAAGTCCTCCTCCCTCGGCTCTCGTCCCTCAGATATGTTCTCCATGTGTGATTCTCCAAGTCCTGCAAACTCAATCATACATATCAAATACAACACAACACCCTAACCTTAAACATATTGGCACACACATCAAAACCATGATCTTCCAGATCATTCTTGGGTCGATTGCCTCAACATAAGGTATGCATGATCCAATATAGTTAAGGCACACAACCACCCATCACTACATATTCAGCCTCGGTTGTTGATAAGGCAACACATGGTTGCTTCCTACTACTCCAACTAACTAAAGATGACCCAATAAATTGGCATCCTCCACTACTACTCTTCCTATCTAATTTACAACCCGCATAATCCGAGTCAGTGTATCCAAATAGTTCAATGTTTGGAGTCCTAGGATACCAAAGACCGGCATTAAGAGTACCTTTAGTATACCTTAAGATCCTCTTTTCTAGCACTAGGTGAAACTCTTTGGCACATGATTGATATCTTGCACACATACCTACCGTAAATAATATATCCGGTCTACTAGTGGTTAGGTACAATAAGCTACCAATCATGCTCCTATATTGTTTGGGGTCTGCTACTTTACCTTCAAGATCACTATCGATTTTGACATTTGTTCCTATAGAGGTAGCTACTACCTTAGCATTTTCTAATCCAAATTTCTTTATGATTTCCCTAGCATATTTGGTTTGATAAACATGAGTCCCTTCATTTGTTTGTTTGAATTGTAATCCCAAAAAGAAAGTCAATTCTCCCACAAGACTCATCTCAAACTCATTTTCCATACACTTAATAAACTCATGGAGGAATTCACTATTTGTTGACTCAAAAATAATATCATCAACATAAACATGGGACACAAAGATGTCTTTATCCTTAGACTTTAGGAATAAAGTTGGATCAATTGTACCTCTCCTAAAACCCTTGGATACTAAAAATGATGAAAGCCTTTCATACCAAGCTCGGGGAGCTTGTTTCAAACCATACAAGGCTTTTCTTAGTTTATAGACATGACTAGGGTAGGTTGGGATTTCAAATCCGGGTGGTTGCTTTACATACACTTCTTCCTTAATGACCCCATTAAGGAATGCCGACTTCACATCCATTTGATGAAGTATGAAACCCATGTAAATAAAATTCTAATAGACTCTAATCTAGCCACGGGGGCATATGTCTCATCATAGTCAAGACCCTCAACTTGATTAAACCCCCTTGTTACCAACCTAGCCTTGTTTCTAGTAATTTTTCCTTGATCATCTAACTTGTTCCTAAAGACCCATCTTGTGGTGACAATGGTACAATCATTGGGTCTATGAACTAACTCCCATACTTACTCCTCTCAATTTGATTCAACTCTTCTTGCATGGTTAGAACCCAATCCAAATCACCTAAAGCTTCATCAATAGATTTTGGCTCAAGTTGTGAAATCAAGGCAATTTGACTACTATGTTCCCTAAAGTAAGACCTAGTCCTCACCCCTTGAGTAACATCTCCAACTATTTGGTCAATGGGATGATCTTGGTGGTGCCTTAGGGTCCTAGAGATTATGGGCTCATTTATTACATGATTTTCATCCTATAACGCACTTCTCTCTCCCCCTTGATCAATGCCCCCCAAATGTAAGTCTTGAATCTCTTGGGCAAGGGGTTGACTTTCTTCTATGTCCTTATCAATAGAGGATTTCCTAGGATAAGTGCTATTAGACTCATCAAAATCTACATTGGATGACTCCTCAATCACTTTAGTTCTTTTGTTATACACTCTATATCCCCTATTAGTGGATGAGTATCCAACCAAGATCCCCTCATCCGCCTTAGATTCAAATTTTCTCAAATCATTTTAGTGTTTAAAATGTAGACCTTACACCCAAAAACCCTAAAATAGTGAATTTGCGGAATTCTCCCATTCCACAACTCAAATGGAGTTTTTCCTAAAAACCTATGAATTAAGACCCGGTTTTGGATGTAGCAAGCGGTATTCACCGCTTCCGCCCAAAAATAACAAGGTAGAGAATAGGCATTAAGCATGGTCCTGACGACTTCTTGTAAAGCCCTATTTCTTCTATCTACCACACCATTTTGTTGTGGGGTCCTTGGACATGAAAATTCAGTTTGTACCCATTTTCTAAACAAAAGTGTGAGAAGTTTGAATTTTCAAACTCCCCACCATGGTCACTTCTAATTCGGTTGATTTTGAGATGTTTCTCATTTTCAACCCATTTACTAAATCCTACAAATATCTCTAAGGTATCATCCTTATGTTTCATGAAATGTTAGTGATATGAGAGAAGTGTCCTAAGGCAATCGCCTTATGATTGTAATCATTTATTTTAATAAATGAATATTCACTATTTGAGTATACATGATTATTTGATAAAGATTTTAAGCTCATTTACTGAATGTCCGCAATACAATTCACAGCATGAGAGAATTTGTGATGAATTCACAAATAGTGATTATCTCTACATGTGCAATTATGAAGTATTGAAATTGTCCCTAGTCGATGAATTGATAAATACGGACACTATCAATTCTGTTGAGACTAGCATGGGTTATTCTCTAATCAGCTGATTCTCACTGGCTGGTGACATTGAGATGTCCGGAGATAAACATGAATGCTAGTTAAGGGAACTAGTTCATTGGAGTGACTGGCTGTAAAACTTCATATGGTAGTCTACATATAGATATGTCAGTGAAGTTCTTACTGCAGCTTAAGTTCGATGTTCCTTTGACTTGCGGTGTTCAAATCATCTTGGTCATGGAGACTTATACTTTGACATCTTAAGCAAGCATCTCCATGGAGGTCTGGACCCAGGATGATTGGGTATAAGACGAAGTGCTCAAAGATGTTTGAACAGCCTACAAAGGATTCACCACTCCTTGCGAGGAGATGTATACCCGAGGCCTATCGTCGGATTGTTACTCGAAGCCTCTGGCCAAAGTATGACATGTTCAGAGTATGAATCTCTTAAATACATGAGAGTAATTAGAATCCATAGGACGAGGAAATGTTACTTGGGTTAGGTGTGACGTAGTCAGCCTAGTGGGGACTGACACATATAGACCATGTCCTGAACCAAGTGGGTATAAAATGGTGAAGGGAATGGGGCACGATTCATTATAGCTGCTAAAGGGTTTCAGAATCATTTCTGAGCTCAACCGTTGATCTTTCAATTAATTGGGGATCATGATGTACTACTAGGTGCCACTCATGATCGTTCAATAATTAATTAGTTAATTATGGACGGCCAACATAAATTGAAAGCCTATTTGGTCACACGCATAATGAGTAATTCGAAGGATTTAAAACGAGTTGAGAATTGGATTCTCCAATCGAGATAGACTATTTTTGATAAGTCCAAACAATACTTAAAACTGAATTTATTTCAGACGCATCGGAAGCATAGAATGACTAAGTGTTTTAAAGACTTAATGGGTGAATTAAATAAGTTTAATTTATTAAGGGATTTGATCCAATTGGGGTTAGATGGGCCGACCAAGGAAGGGGGCTTCCTCTTTTCTTGTCATGGCCGGCCACCACCATAGGAGGATAAGGCTATTTTGGTTTGTTTTATAAAATAGACCAAAGCTTGGTTTATTTTATAAAAGGTTATATAAATTTTATATATAAATTTTTATATAATGAACCATGAGTTGGTTTGTTTAATAAAATTTATATAATGAACCAATGGTTGGTTTGTTTTATAAATTTTTATATAATAAACCAATGGTTGGTTTGTTTTATAAATTTTATATAATCATGCCAAAAGAAAGAGAGCCTTGATTATGGATTGATTGAGAAATTATTCCATAATCAAGAAGAAGAAGCTTGATCATGAGAGCCTTGATTATGGATTGATTGAGAAATTATTCCATAATCAAGGAGAGGTTTGCTTGGGAATTAAGAAACCTCTCCCTATATAAAGGACCCAAGGGGTGCCATGGATGATGATCCATCCAAAAATTGCTTGGGCTCTCTCCTCTTCTTCTCTCCCTCTCTCTTGGCCGGCCATAGGCCTTCCTTCTTTCTTCTTGCTGTGAGCACAAGGAGAAGCATCAAGGCGACGAAGTTCTTCCTTGCGACGATATTCCTCTTCGGCCAACCTTGGTGGTGAGTCTTTCTATTTGATTTCTCTCTCGGTTTTCGTCGTGTCACGGAGAATCTAGTAGTTCTCGTGAACACGAAACTCATGGCTTAGCGAAGTCATCCCGACGATACTCGGCGTGGATACGAATAGAGGCGGAGCTTTCAAGAGACGCTAACGGTTGGATCTCGTCCCTTCTTCCAAGTTACGCAAGGTAATTCGTAGAGTAATTTCCTTTTCTGCAAAAATTTTATATTACGATTATGTGAACACATTGCATGCTTAGGATATGTGTTAGAATAATTTAGGAATTTATTCATTCTTTTGTTTCCGCTGCATGTAATTATGTAACAATTACAATACGTGTCCGCGTCAGCATGCACCTGGTCCCAACAGTGGTATCAGAGCCGGTTAGTGTTCGACATAATCATAAAATTGTTTTGCGGAAAACTTTGTCATGATCTCAATTTAGGAAAATTTTTCAATTATGGAAACTTTCCAATTATGGTAAAATTTAGATTTAGGAATTTCAATGTTTGGAAATCCTCATGAAATTTCGCAAACTTTTGAAATATCTCTGTTTCTGAAATTTTATGATAATTGTGAAAACTTTTCATTTTTGGAAACTTTCCAATTTTGGAAATTTTCTAATTTTGGAAATTTTCCAATTTTGGAAATACGTAAGTTTTCTTTGTACCAGAAACTTACAATAATTCTGAAAACCTTTTAATTTTGGAAACTTTCCATTTATGGAAAGCTTGTAATTTTGGGCACTTTCTTTTCATGAAAGTCTAGATATTTTATGGAAATATTAATTGACAATTAAATTCAAATTGGTTTTTAAATTATTAACAAAATTCTTTACTTTGGGGAGTGCCTCGGGGAGCCACCCAAATTAAAGTTAGTTGTTATAATTTAATTTCCTATTTTGAATATGAATTGTTAAAATTGATTTCGGTAGGCCTCGGGGAGTTATCCAAATTATATTATTAACAAGTTCTTTAATTGTCAAGTTTAATTTGGTTATGCCACGGGGAGCGGGCCAAATTAGATTTACAACAAATTTCTTTTCTTTGGGGAGTGCCTCGGGGAGCCACCCAAAGTAAATAATTTGTTGTAATTAATTATCCATAAATAAAATATGTGATCAAATCTTGGAAATTTTTGAGGTGATTCTCAAACGATAATTTCCTTATATGATTTATGAGGTGATGCTCTTACATATTATTGTCTCCAAAATTAATTAGAAAAAATTGTTTCCTATAGAGTTTATTTCCTTAAATAAGATTTTCATGAAAATAATATGTAGTTTAATTAAGGGAATTTGTCTCTTAATTTAATAAGATTTGATTTAGAGAAATCAAAGTCTTAAACATATTATTTCCGAAATTGATTATGACAATTTAGGAAATTGTTTCCCAAAACAATTCTTTGAATAAAGTATGAAATTAGAATTAGGAAATCTGGTTCCTAATTCAATTAATGAGACTTGATAAATTAAGTCACATACATACTTTATTAAGGAAATCGTTAGAACATGACATAATTATATGTCATGAATGTGCTTAAAAGGAAAAGGATGAGACCCAAAATGTAACGCCCGCTTTTTTTTTTTTTTTATAGACCATCATAAAGCGGCGTTACGTTAACATACTTAGGCATGTAGACATCATAATGCAGCGGAAAACTTTAAACTTACACCTACATGCACTTACTACCATTCCTACCATCATAACATGGAAACTTGGCATATTAACTTTATACTTAGCATCATATCATACTTAGCATCATGCCATATTTTAGCATCATATCATACTTAGCATCATGTCATACATTAGCATCATGTCATAGAGTCATATTCAAGTACTTAGTAGTAAAGGTAGAGTTCTATCATAAGACAAACAAACATATGGTCTCTTGGCCAAGTCACTATCACACACATTCTGCAATGCCCTCCTGCTGCTTCCTTATTATTCCCTTGCGTGATCTGCGGTATAAGAAAATAAGACTATAAGCACACAGGCTTAGTAAGACTCTTTCCTACCCACTAAAACCATCCGTCACTTAATCATAAACATATGAAACATTAGCATACTTAATGCTTTACTTAGATCGTCATCCTTATCATCACTTAGCATTCATTCGACATGTCATGGACATGGCTTCATCATATTCATAGCATGACATAAACATAACCATAAACATTCATGTATGGCATCATACTTGACATAAACATAAACATCGTAAACATTCATAGCATGGCATAAACATAAACATCATAAATATTCATAGCATGGCATAAACACAATCCATAAACATCGTAAACATTCATAGCATGACATAAACATAAACATCATAAATATTCATAGCATGGCATAAACACAATCCATAAACATCGTAAACATTCATAGCATGGCATAATACTTGGCATGGACATAAAATCATGGCATAACCTAATTAAAATCATGGCATCCTATACTAGCATGAGCATAAATAAAATAATGGCATTCTAACATAACATAAGCATAATTAAATCATGGCATCCTAAACTAACATGAACATAAATAGAAGCATGGCATCCTAACTTAGCATAAACATAATCAAAGCATGGCATTCTAAACTAGCATAAAATCATGGCATCCTAAACCAACATGAACATAAGTAAAATCATGGCATAAAATCATGGCATTAACATAGATAAATCATGGCATAAAAATCATGGCATAAAAATCATGGCATAAACATAAATAAATCATGGCATAGAAATCATGGCATAAACATAAATAAATCATGGCATAACCATCCTTTTTATGAACATACTTTTCATAAACATACTTTTCATAACATAATGCATACATAGATGGATGCATGAGCAAGTGCATATATCATAAGGATGCTTAGTTTAAAATCATATTTTTCATAAACATACTTTTCATAAACATACTTTTTCATAATGAATGCATGGGCAATGCGTATATATCATACGGATGCTTAATCTTTAAAAACATACTTTTCATTTCTTAAACATAATCATCATATCATTGGGCCCTGGCTTGTACCACATACATACATCATAAGCGCGCATCCCTAAGTAAATACGAGGTAGCTAGCCTCGACCTACTAGGGTAAGGACAGCATAGTCGGTAGTCCCCGAACCGAGGCGTTCTTAGGTGCCCATCCCTGTTGCACAGCTTCGGTAGTGCCAGAACCGTGGACAGCATAGTCGGTAGTCCAGAACCGGGGCGTTCTTAAGGTGCCCATCCCTTGGACCCATACTTCGGTCCGGTACAAGCCCATTCATAAAGTAAAATACTTTACATGCTTCATCATTCATGAGACATTCATGGCATACTTAACATAGCATACTTGTTACGGCTCGGCCCGTCTAC
The DNA here is from genome assembly GCA_024364735.1 of Boesenbergia rotunda. Taxonomy (NCBI): domain Eukaryota; kingdom Viridiplantae; phylum Streptophyta; class Magnoliopsida; order Zingiberales; family Zingiberaceae; genus Boesenbergia; species Boesenbergia rotunda. The sequence goes on from JAGFNQ010004075.1 coordinate 127,138, forward strand.
CGGCCCATTTACCGGTCCTTTCGACCGTCGTACCGTCAACCATCGACCGTGTCGTTTAGCATATTCATTCATTCATCATACTTAACCTTCATTCATCATTTTCATTCTTATCATGCATAACCATGGCATATCATTCATAAACATGGCATATCATCCATAAACATGGCATATCATTCGTAAACATGGCATATCATTCATAACATGGCATATCATCCATAAACATGGCATATCATTCGTAAACATGGCATATCATTCATAACATGGCATATCATTCGTAAACATGGCATATCATTCATAACATGGCATATCATTCATAACATAGCATATCATTCATAAACATAAATCACATCTTACCATAGGGCCATTGGGACCCTTACTTGAAATAAATCTTAACTATTACCCTATTAACCCTTATATGGCCGAAACCTGTGGAGTCCCATGGCCATGTGAAAATTCACACAATCGCCATCCATCATCCTTATATCAGGGCAACACATAAACATAAGTTGAGGTTAAAGACTCAACCCTAACCCTTGGGTCCTTGGGGTTGGCCAAACCATATGGGGCCTCTAGGGTACCCCAAAAATTCCTAAAATTTATACTTAACCTCTACACATCATGAGGGAACATTAAATGACATTATCCTGATTTTTAACATATTTTTAGACATTTAAAACATGGTGGCCGAAACCCTTGAACTTAAGGTTCTGGGTTTTGCTTCTTTCATGTTGGCCGAAACATATGGGGCCTCTAGGGTATCCCAAAAATTCCCAAAAATTATACTTAATGTCTGAACATCATAAGGGAACATTAAATGACATTATCATTATTTTTAACATATTTCTATACATTTAAAATATGGTGGCCGAAACCCTTGAACTTAAGGTTCTGGGTTTTGCTTCTTTCATGTTGGCCGAAACATATGGGGCCTCTAGGGTATCCCAAAAATTCCCAAAAATTATACTTAATGTCTAAACATCATAAGGGAACATTAAATAACATTATCATGATTTTTAACATATTTTTATACCTTTAAAACATGGTGGCCGAAACCCTTGAACTTAAGGTTCTGGGTTTTGCTTCCTTCATGTTGGCCGAAACTCTAGGGTGTCCTAGAGTACTCTAAAAATTCCCAAAAATTTTACTTAACTTCTAAACATCATAAGGGAACACTAAATAACATTATCATGATTTTTAACATATTTTTAGACCTTTAAAACATGCTGGCCGAAACCCTTGAACTTAAAGTTCTGGGTTTTGCTTCCTTCATGATGGCCGAAACTCTAGGGTGTCCTAGAGTACTCTAAAAATTCCCAAAAATTTTACTTAACTTCTAAACATCATAAGGGAACACTAAATAACATTATCATGATTTTTCACATATTTTTAGACCTTTAAAACATGCTGGCCGAAACCCTTGAACTTAAAGTTCTGGGTTTTGTTTCCTTCATGTTGGCCGAAACTCTAGGGTGTCCTAGAGTACTCTAAAAATCCCCAAAAATTAAACTTAACTTCTAAACATCATAGGGGAACATAAAATAATATTATCATGATTTTTAACATATTTTTATACCTTTAAAACATTCTGGCCGAAACCCTTTGAACATAGGAACCTTGATTTTGTTTCCCTTCAACATTAAATCCGAAACCAACTCATATATCATGCCAAAAATCATGGAAATCATAGATAACTATTATACCACAGGTGAGGGAGTCTTACCTTAGATTTCTTGATTTTTAGACCTTGGATGGAAAGAAGGAAGAAGACTTGACCACACCTAGCCCTTGGAAACTTGAGAAGACCTTAGATCTTGGAGGATGAGACTTTTTGTGAAGTTTTCTCAAGGGAGAAGTCCTCCTTGAGTGCTCGGCAAGAATGGAGAAGGAAGAGAGAAGCAAATGCAATTTATGGCATGAAGAATGAAACTCCCAAACCCCCTTATTAATCAACCATTAAGGTGGTGAATGAAGAGTTTTCCATGGCCCTTCATCTTCTTCTACCATTTAACCACCATTCACTTCCTTTCCTCACAAGAATTCCTTGCTAGGTGAGTTGGTTAAAGCATTCATTGTTGTAGGAGAGGTCCAAGGTTCAATCCTTGGCCCATGCACCTTTATTTTTATTTTATTTAATCCTTTTTCTTATTTTCGAAAATTCCCCTTTTATTTCGAAAATTCTCCAAAAATGACCCATAATTATGCCAATATTCCTAAATAAAATTCTTTTATATTTATATTAATTTTATCCAATTACTACCCATTTTTGGAGCCCATTTAAAGCCCATTAGTACCAAATCTCTTTATTTAAATGGGGAAATTAGACTAATATTTACCCAAAATCATGCTAATATATCCAATTAAATCCTATTTATATTTATACTAACTTTTACCTAAAATCCACCGATAATTATGGTACTAGCAAGCCCATATAAGGCCCATTAGTGCCCTTTTTTCCTAATTTAAATGGGAAAACATGGATTTTCTAGGCCCAAGTTTGCATTAATATTCCTTGGTCCCTTGGAAAATTATCTAAACATGCTTAATATTTTAATAAAATATTAAGAGAATTTTCCGGGTCGTTACACAAAACCCCTTACAAAATATTAAGGCCAACACCTTCCATTAATATGGTTAGAATCGAAGTTTTGTTTCTCGTTTGGGTTGATGGATACATCCATGCCCGGCTTGAACCTCAACATGTTCAAACCATGGAATTAGTTTATGATTAATATAGTTGGAGTCAGAGGTCAATCCTTAGTTTTGGTTATTGGACACATCCAAGCCTAACTAAACGGTTGAATGAGCTCCAACCATATTAAAACTATTTCTTGATTAATGGGTCAGCCTTAAGCTTGGAGCATCGATTTATTGTGCCACAGCCAAGGTCGATGTAAAGAGAGGTGCAGTTGGGTGCTATGTATATTGTTGCATACTTGTTAATGAGTTAACAACCCAATGATTTATGCAAACATTCAATTAGTTGATAGCATAATGTGATAGTTACATATGTATAATATGTAATCGGTATAATTACCTACCTTCATGGCTAAGAATAACTTGATGGACTCTAGCCATGGTTGTTCTTATCTATGGTTGGATATCAACCTATTTGGAGATGTTCCTACGATCTCCCGAATTGATAAAAAGGGTTATTCAATTCGAAAAATAAATAGGATTTAATTAATGTATATTGATGCATTCTTTATCATTCTTCTCACATAAGCTCAATTTGTATTTCTAGGATAATCACTTGATCATGTCTTCTCTGAATTTGCGTTCCATTTTGGACACCAATAAGCTGACTGGGCCAAACTTCATGGACTGGCTTCGAAACCTGAGGATAATCCTCAAGGCAAAAAAGCTTGCTTATGTCCTTGAAGAACAATTTCCCAACCATCCTCTAGAAGATGCAACTCTAGACCAGTTAGTGGCCTATCAGAAACATGTGGCCGATTCTGAACTTGCGAGTTGCATCATGCTGGCCGCTATGGTACCTGAGCTGCAAAAGCAGCATGAGCATATGGATGCTCATACCATCATCTTCCATCTTCATGAGTTGTTTGATGAGCAGGCGAGATCCGAAAGGTTCGAGGTCTCCAGATGCAGGAAAGCACTTCTGTCTCACAATTTGTTTTGAAGATGTTGGGGTACATTGAGCGACTAGGCACACTCGGATTTGCAATGGATCACGAACTAAGTGTTGACTTAATTCTGCATTGTTTGCCCAATAGTTACTCACAATTTGTGATGAACTATCGGATGAACAAGCTGGAGACTACCATTCCTGAGTTGCTCAACTTGCTGAAGACTGTAGAGCCTTCTGTAAAGCAGGATCAGAAGACGGTACTGTTAGTTGGTTCCTCAAAGAAAGGCTCTATGAGGAAGCCCAAAGAACAGAATAAGGGAAAGAAGAAAAAGGCCAAAAAGACTGAAAAGGCACCAAAAGGCACTTGTCATCACTGTGGCAAGGAGGGTCACTGGCGAAGAAACTGCAAGGTTTATCTTGAGTCCTTGAAGAAGAAGGCATCTGATGCCCCATCCTCTTCAGGTATCTTCGTTATTGAATGTCACTCTATTTCCTCGTCCACTTGGGTACTTGATACTGGGTGTAGCTCACCTATATGTAATGACATACAGGGGCTAAGGAATAGAAGAAGACTCGTCAAGGGAGAAGCGAATTTGCGAGTTGGAAATGGAGCAAAGATTGCTGCTGTTGCCATCGGAACATATTTGCTAAAGCTCCCTACTGGACTTGTCTTAGAATTGTATAATTGTTATTTTGTTCCTTCGTTAATAAAGAACATTGTATCTATTTCATGCTTGAATAAAAAGGGTTATCATTTAACTTTTAGTAACAATTGATGTTACATAACTTTAAATGGTGTTCTTTATGGGATCGAAACTTTATACAATGGTATTTACATGTTAGATTTATCCAGTGACGTTTTCAATATCGAAGTTAGCAACAAACGTGCTCGAATAGATAATCAAATAGACTCCTATACGTGGCATTGTCGTCTTGGCCATGTAAGTAAGAAACGCATGACCAAATTACACCGATGTGGAATTCTGGAATCATTTGAACCCAGTTCATTTGATACAAGCAAATCATGCTTAAAAGGCAAGATGACCAAATTACCCTTTTCCGGAAAAGGTAAACCAGTGGGAGAATTGCTTGGTCTAATACATACTGATGTATGTGGATCAATGTCAACTCTTGCACAAGGAGGTTATAGCTACTTCATTACCTTTATCGATGATCACTCATGATTCGGGTATGTGTTGTTAATGAAACACAAATCTGAAACTTTTGAGAAATTCAAAGAGTTTAGAAGTGAAGTAGAGAAACAGCTTGGCAAAAGTATTAAGATACTTCGATCCGATCGGGGTGGTGAATACTTGAGTCAAGAGTTTCAAGATTATCTTAGGGACAATGGGATATTGTCTCAATGGACTCCGCCATATACACCACAGCATAATGGTGTATCTGAGAGGCGTATCCGAACCTTGATGGACATGGTTAGATCTATGATGAATCATGCAACTCTTCCAAAATCCTTTTGGGGCTATGCACTTAAGACAACTGTTTACTTACTAAACAGAGTCCCGACCAAGGTAGTCTCTACTATTGATGCAGGCTGACCCTGATTGTTGTTTTGGTGTTGACATCGATTTTAGTTTAGGTTGATAATTATGATTATGATTAAGTCCTGATCGGGGATTAGGCATGGTATGGAAAATCCTAGCTTAGAGGGCTAGGTGTTGGAAAATCCTAACTTGGAGGGTTAGGTGTGGAAAATCCTAGCTTGGAGGGCTAGGTGTTGAAAAGTCCTAATTCGGAAGGGTTGGATGAAAATTCCTAGCTTGGAGGGCTAGGTGAAAAGTCCTAACTTGGAGGGTTAGGTGAAAAGTCCCAACTTGGAGGATTAGGTGAAAAAGTCCTGGCTTGGAGGGTCAGGTCCTAGCTTGGAGGGCTAGGTTTGGAAAAGTCCTAATTCGGAAGAGTTGGGTGAAAAGTTCTAGCTTGGAGGGCTAGGTGAAAAGTCCTAACTTGGAGGGTTAGGTGAAAATTCTCAACATGGAGGGTTAGGTGAAAAATCCTTAGCTTGGAGGGCTAAGGTAGATGAAATCCTAGCTTGGAGGGCTAGGTTTGAGTCTCTGGATCGGTCTGGTGACCGATCAGGGATATTGGCACGCTGCTCCTTCGTGGATCGGTCTGGTGACCGATTCAGCGATGACTGATCAGTCTGGTGACCGATCAGGGAGCGCAGAGTGAGGTTGGGAACCTACTGTGTGGCTCCTGATCGGTCTGGTGACCGATCAGGGAGTAGGTCGTTGCCTCGTTGCTTGGTTCCTGATCGGTCCGGTGACCGATCAGGGAGCGGGTAGCTTCCTCACTGCCGTGCTCCTGATCGGTCTGGTGACCGATCAGGGAGCCTACAGTGAGTTGAGTTCCCCCGCTGATCAGTTCGTGAACGGTCTGGTGACCGATCAACGACTTAGGATTTGATTTCCGCAGTTACTGTTCACTCAGACGTGGACTGATCAGGCTCTGGCCTGATCGGACAGGGAGCTACCTGATCGGTATGGTGACCAAGCAGGCTTCACTCTGATCGGTCTGGTGACCGATCAGGCTTGTGTTGCCACGAGAGCTGGGAGTCCCAGCTAAGCGGTGGATCGGTCTGGTGACCGATCACTTTAATTCAAATTGCATTGTCAGACGCTCTGATCGCGTCTGACCGTATCCGATTCTCTACGCTTAACATCTGATACATGATTTGCTAGTTGATATGCTGTCCTAATATTCTGATTAAGCTACAGGTGACAGGGAAGGATTCAAACACTCAAGGAGAATCAATGGAGACCTTTCCTTGGAGCAGGTTTGTCTGTTTTTCCATCTCAGGTTGCAACGGGCGCTGGCGCTGGCTGGAGCTGCTATCTGGGGCTGGTCTGAGGGAGGCTCAGGGAGTCCAGAGGAGCTCAGTGGTAGCTGGTGGTTGCAGGTGAGCAGTTGGAGGCTGCAGTGAGATGGTGTCACTTGATACTCAGTGGAGGAACAAAAGGAGCGGAGTAGAGTTGGCTGTGTAGAGTTCGGCTGCTTGAGTTCTTGCTGCGCGACTGTGTTTCTCCACACTTGGCTTGCGTGTTCTTGAGTTCTATCATCTTGAGCAAGCTACTGCAATCATGAAGCAATCATCCCTTGCTTGAGCACTTGGAGGAAGGAACAAGAGGCTTAGAGTCCAACAGCGAGAAGACACGAAGAAAGGGTTCTTGCGTGAGATTGTCGCTGGGTGGAGCTCGGGAGAAGCTTGCTGTGTTCTTGTCTTTGCTAAGTGCTAAGTAAGATCTTTCTTGTGTTTCATTGTGCTTAAACCTATATCATTGATTGAAACGCTGTGGAGAGGTTACTCCACCGAGAAGGAGGTTGCTTTCTATCCGGTGTTAACAGGGGCTTGATCTGCCGACGATCAAGGGATCACCCACCTTAAGGGCATGCCAAGGAGTAGGGGCAAGTATCCCCGAACCTTGTAAACCCTCCTTGTTAGCGATCTTGTTTGTTCGTTCTAGTTGTTTTTGTTTTCTGCATTTCTGCACTTCTCTGTTTCCATTATTTCTTCCGCTGTGCTACTAACAAATTGATTGTAGAAGTTTGAAAAGCTTAAAGTCCAAGTGTTTGGCTATATTCACCCCCCCCCCTCTTTAGCCATCCGGGTTCCAACATCTACTACTCCATATGAGACGTGGAATAGTAAGAAACCTCATTTAACTCACCTTAAAATATGGGGTTGTCCTGCTAAAGCGGACTGTATCAGACAAATTGGATGCTAAGTCTGATAAATGTATATTTATTGGATACCCTAAGGAAACGAAGGGTTACCAATTCTATCATCCCTTGGAACAAAAGGTGTTTGTTTCAAGGCATGCTGTATTTCTGGAAAAAGAATTTCTTTTACAAGAAAACAGTGGGAGTAGCATTGAACTTGAAGAAGTTCAAGAAACTTCAATAGACATTACAGAGACACCAAGTCTAGACCCACAACCAATAACTCATAATGATGAGCTATCAGTTGAACCTAAAACAGCACCACTTCTTCGTTGGTCTGATAGGACACGCAATATTCCAGAGAGATACGGATTTCTCATAAGTGAATCAAACGACGTGTTACTCATTAACAATGACGAACTTATCAGTTATGAAGAAGTTCTGATAAATTCAGAAAGGGATAAATGGCTTGAAGACATGAAGTCGGAAATGGATTCCATGTACGAAAATCAAGTATGGGACTTGGTTAACCCGCCTGAAGGGATTAAGCCCATAGGGTGCAAGTGGGTTTTCAAGAAGAAAACCGACATGGAAGGTAATGTTGTTACCTTTAAGGCTAGATTAGTGGCAAAAGGATATCGTCAGAAACAAGGAATTGATTATGACGAAACCTATTCGCCAGTAGCTATGCTCAAATCCATTCGGATGCTCCTAGCCATAGCAGCTCATTATGATTATGAGATATGGCAAATGGATGTGAAAACAACTTTTCTTAATGGAAACCTGCTTAAGGATGTATACATGATACAACCTGAAGGTTTCACATCGGTTAATAAAACTAAAGTATGCAAGCTTCGACGATCCATATATGGACTAAAGCAAGCATCCAGGAGCTGGAACATCCGTTTTGATGAGACAATCAAAGAGTTTGATTTCTCACAAAATCCTAACGAACCTTGTGTATACAAGAAGGTTAGTGGGAGTGCAGTCGTATTCCTAGTGTTATATGTCGATGACATTTTATTTATAGGAAACGATATATCAGTCTTACAGTCAGTTAAAATTTGGTTGTCCAAAACTTTCTCCATGAAGGACTTGGGAGAAGCAACCTATATCCTTGGGATTAGAATCTATAGAGATAGATCAAAACGGTTGCTTGGTCTTTCGCAGTCTACATATATAGACAGAGTGCTAGAAAGGTTTAGCATATTGGAATCCAAGAAAGGTTACCTTCCCATCAGGCATGGGATCAACCTTTAGAAGTCTATGTGTCCGCGCACAGAAGATGAGAGGATTTGCATGAATAAGATTCCTTATGCATCCGCGATAGGATCTATCATGTATGCTATGTTATGTACTAGGCCCGATGTATCATATACTCTGAGCGTCACAAGAAGATACCAGTCTGATCTAGGAATGGATCATTGGGCGGCTATCAAGACAATCCTTAAGTACTTAAGAAGAACTAAGGATGTGTTCCTAATATATGGAGAAGGTGATATGATAATACGTGGATATACAGATGCCAGTTTCCAGACAGATAAGGATGACTCCAAATCTCAGTCCAGATACGTATTTATTTTGAATGGAGGCGCAGTAAGCTGGAAAGATCCAAGCAAGACACCGTAGCGGATTCTACCACGGAAGCGGAATATATTGCAGCTTCAGAAGCAGCAAACGAAGTAGTCTGGATCAAGAAGTTTGTCTCAGAACTTGGTGTGGTTCCAACCATTGATGAAGCAATACCGGTTTACTGCGACAACAATGGAGCTATTGCACAAGCAAAGGAACCAAGGTCTCATCATCGATCCAAACATGTGCTTCGCTGCAATCATCTGATCAGAGAGATTATAAGTAGGAATGATATACAAATTGTGAAAATTCCCACTGAAAGGAATTTAGCGGATCCTTTAACTAAGGTCTTGCCTCAAAGTAAGTTTGAGGGTCATGTTAGAGCCTGTGGTATTGGGTACCGTAGTGATTGGCATTAGGCCAAGTGGGAGTTTGTTAGTGATATGAGAGAAGTGTCCTAAGACAATCGCCTTATGATTGTAATCATTTATTTTAATAAATGAATATTCACTATTTGAGTATACATGATTATTTGATTAAGATCTTAAGCTCATTTACTGAATGTCCGCAATACAATTCACAGCATCAGAGAATTTGTGATGAATTCACAACTAGTGATTATCTCTACATGTGCAATTGTGAAGTATTGAATTTGTCCCTAGTCGATGAATTGATAAATATGGACACTATCAATTCTGTTGAGACTAGCATGGGTTATTCTCTAATCAGTTGATTCTCACTGGCTGGTGACATTGAGATGTCCAGAGATAAACATGAATGCTAGTTAAGGGAACTAGTTTATTGGAGTGACTGGCTGTAAAACTTCATATAGTAGTCTACATATAGATATGTCAGTGAAGTTCTTACTGCAGCTTAAGTGCGATGTTCCTTTGACTTGTGGTGTTCAAGTCATCTTGGTCATGGAGACTTATACTTTGACATCTTAAGCAAGCATCTCCAAGGAGGTGTGGACCCAGGATGATTGGGTATAAGCCGAAGTGCCCGAACATGTTTGAACAACCTACAAAGGATTCACCACTCCTTGCGAGGAGATGTATACCCGAGGCCTATCGTCGGATTGTTACTCAAAGCCTCTGGCCAGAGCATGACATGTTAAGAGTATGAATCTCTTAAATACATAAGAGTAATTTGAATCCATAGGACGAGGAAACGTTACTTGGGCTAGGTGTGACATAGTCAGCCTAGTGGGGACTGACACACATAGACCATGTCCTGAACTAATTGGGTATAAGATAGTGAAGGGAATGGGGCACGATTCATTATAGCTGCTGAAGGGTTTCAGAATCATTTCTGAGGTCAACCGTTGATCTTTCAATTAATTGGGGATCATGATGTACTACTAGGTTCCTCTCATGATCGTTCTATAATTAATTAGTTAATTATGGACGGCCAACATAAATTGAAAGCCTATTTTGTCACACGCATAAAGAGTAATTCAAAGGATTTAAAACGAGTTGAAAATTGGATTCTCCAATCGAGATAGACTATTTTTGGTAAGTCCAAACAATACTCAAAACTGAATTTATTTCAAACGCATCGGAAGCATAGAATGACTAAGTGTTTTAAAGACTTAATGGGTGAATTAAATAAGTTTAATTCATTAAGGGATTTGATCCAATTGGGGTTAGATGGGCCGGCCAAGGAAGGGGGCTTCCTCTCTTCTTGTCGTGGCCGGCCACCACCATAAGAGGATAAGGCTATTCTGGTTTGTTTTATAAAATAGACCAAAGCTTGGTTTATTTTATAAAAGGTTATATAAATTTTATATATAAATTTTTATATAATGAACCATGAGTTGGTTTGTTTAATAAAATTTATATAATGAACCAATGGTTGGTTTGTTTTATAAATTTTTATATAATGAACCAATGGTTGGTTTGTTTTATAAATTTTATATAATCATGCCAAAAGAAAGAGAGTCTTGATTATGGATTGATTGAGAAATTATTCCATAATCAAGAAGAAGAAGCTTGATCATGAGAGCCTTGATTATGGATTGATTGAGAAATTATTCCATAATCAAGGAGAGCTTTGCTTGGGAATTAAGAAACCTCTCCCTATATAAAGGACCCAAGGGGTGCCATGGAAGATGATCCATCCAAGAATTGCTTGGGCTCTCTCCTCTTCTTCTCTCCCTCTCTCTTGGCCGGCCATAGGCCTTCCTTCTTTCTTCTTGCCGTGAGCACAAGGAGAAGCATCAAGGCGATGAAGTTCTTCCTTGCGACGATCTTCCTCTTCGACCAACCTTGGTGGTGAGTCTTTCGATTTGATTACTCTCTCGGTTTTCGTCGTGTTCATGGAGAATCTAGTAGTTCTCGTGAACACGAAACTCGTGGCTTAGCGAAGTCATTCCGACGATACTCGGCGTGGATACGAATAGAGGCGGAGCTTTCAAGGGACGCTAACGGTTGGATCTCGTCCCTTCTTCTAAGTTACGCAAGGTAATTCGTAGAGTAATTTCCTTTTCTGCAAAAATTTTATATTATGATTATGTGAACACATTGCATGCTTAGGATATGTGTTAGAAAAATTTAGAAAATTATTCATGCTTTTGTTTCCGCTGCATGTAGTTATGTAACAATTACAATACGTGTCCGCGTCGGCATGCATCCGGTCTCAACTAATCCTGTTTTGGATGTAGCAAGTGGTATTCGCGCTTCCGCCCAAAAATAACTAGGTAGAGAATAGGCATTAAGCATGGTCCTGGCGGCTTCTTGTAAAGCCCTATTTCTTCTTTCTACCACACTATTTTGTTGTGCGGTCCTTGGACATGAAAATTCATGTTTGTAACCATTTTCTAAACAAAAGTGTGAGAAGTTTGAATTTTCAAACTCCCCACCATGGTCACTTCTAATTCGGTTGATTTTGAGATGTTTTTCATTTTCAACCCGTTTACTAAATCCTACAAATATCTAAGGTATTATCCTTTTGTTTCATGAAATACACCCAAGTATATCTAGAGTAGTCATCTATAATTACCAAGCAATACTTACTTCCTATTATTGAAGGTGTACTATGGCAATCAAACAAATCCAAATGCAATAATTTAAAGGTAAAGAAGTGCTAGTTAAGGTTTTACCTTTGTGTGTGATGATTTTCATTGCTTACCCTCTTGGCATGCATCACACATCTTGTTCTTTTCATACTTGATCATTGGGAGCCCCTTCACCAACTCCATCTTGGCCACCATTGCTATATTCTTCATATTTATGTGACCAAGCCACCGATGCCACAACCATCCTTCTTCTTCTTTGGATATGAAACACTTAGAAGACATGTTAGAAGCATAAGAAAGGTTAAGATAATAAAGGTTTTCCTCTCTATATCCTTCTAACATGATATTTTCGGAGTCATTTTGTCTAATCAAGCATTTTCTTGCATTGAACTCAACCCTATACCCGGCATCACAAAGTTGACTCACACTAAGCAAATTAAACTCCATATCCTTAATTAAAAGTACTTTATGAATTGTGATTGTAGGAGATACCTTAATGGTGCCCTTACCTATTATTTTGAGTTCCCCACTATTTCCGAAAGATACCATTCCTTCTCTTATATAGCTAATGGTGGAGAATTTGCTCACATCCCCGGTCATATGCCTTGAACACCCGCCATCCACTATCCACATTTTTTAGGCTTCCTTCACCTTTACCTAAACAACACGGAAAACACAAGCTTTTAGTACCCAAACGCTAGATCCACAAACATCATTTAAGTATTTCTTTGGTACCCATGCCTTCTTTACATTTCCCCTAATAGCTTGCTTCCTAGGGGCACCCTTCTTGCCCATAAGTGAAACAAATGCCACCTCCTTGGTTTTGGGTCTATAACCTATCCCGGCCTTGTTATACACGGCTCTTTGACTATTGATGATCATGTCAAAGTTTCTAGAGCCAATTTGAAATTTTCCAAGAGCCTTGGTGAGGTCTTTGTAACGACCCAGAAAATTCTCTTAATATTTTCTTAAAATATTGAGCATGTCTAGATAATTTTCCGAGGGACCTAGAAATATTAATACAAAAGGTGGCCTAAAAATCCATATTTTCTCATTTAAATTGAGAAAACTAAGTACTAATGGGCCTTATATGGGCTTTTTAGTACCATAATTATAGGAGAATTTTAAGGAAAAATTAATATAAATATAAAGGGGTTTTAATGAGAAATATTAACATAATTATGGGGGAATTTTTAGAGGATTTTTGGAATTTTGGGAAAAAAATCATAGGAAAATAAAATAAAAATAAGGTGCATGGACCAAGGATTGAACCTTGGACATCTTGTACAACCATGCATGCTCTAACCAACTCACCTAGTAAGGGAATGTTATAAGGAAATGAAGTGGATATTAGTTAAGGCTTAGAAGAAGATGAAGGGTCATGGAGAGACTCTTCATTTACCTCCTTAATGGGTTATAAAGAGGGGGGTTTGGGAGTTACCTTCTTCCTTCCATCAATTACATTTCCTCTCCTCCTCCTTCCTCATCCTAGACGAAACCTCAAGGAGAGGTTCTCCCTTGGAAAAGCTCCAAAAGAAGGTCTCATCACCAAGATCTAAGGGTTTTCCGAGGATACAAAGGCAAGGGGGTTCAAGTGTCCAAAGGATTTGCAATCTTCTTCTCTTTTAAGGTTTAAAAATCAAGATCAAACAAGGTAAGACTCCCTCACCTATGGTATAATAGTTCCTTATGTTTTTAGCATGATATATTGGTTGGTTTTTAGGATTTGATGTTGAAAGAAAGAAAACCAAGAACCCTAGTCCTATGGGTTTCGGCCACTACGATTTTAGGGTCCATGATGATGCTAAAAATCTTCCTAATGTTGTCTAATGTACTCTCATGATGTTTAGAGATTAAATATAATTTTTGAGAATTTTTGGAGTACCCTAGGATCCCCTAAGGTTTCGGCCAACTTCAAGAACCCATGGGTAGGGTTGGGTCTAAAACTTCAAGTATGTGTTTTATGTTTTCTCATGATATAAGGGAGATGGAGGTTGATTATGTGAATTTTCACATGGCCTAGAGACCCTATAAGTTTCGGCTAAGATTGCTGATAGGGTAAAAAGTTAGGACTTATTTCAAGTAAGGGCCCTAATGGCCCTATGGTAAGGTATGGTTGGTGTTTAATGATTGATCGGGGATTTTAATGGAATTTTTCCATGCCCCCATGGCCTTACATGTTTCGGCCAGCCCTAGGAAGGAGGGCTAAAGGTCAGGGTTAACCCTAATCATGGGCCCCAATGGCTTCTTATGGTCTCATAGATGATGTATGGTTGTTCCTTTACCTTATGCTATCTTACATGTTTATGGAATTGATGGAACTCCTCCCTATAGGTTTTGGCCAAGCCATGTATCTAGGGTTTGGGGTGGATTTAAGGTTCAAAGAATGATGGTTTATGCTTATCATGAAGTATATATATATATATAGGTCCAAGCATGTGGTAGAACTCATGTTACCTATAACCCTAACTTTATGCACTATGTTTTATGTTGTATGTTATGATTTGGATGCCATGCATAATAGGGTTTATTATGAATGTCTTATGTTTATGCCATGTATTTTGATGGTAGGTATAATGTTATGGGAAACCTACTTATGCATGCTTGAGATGAATACCATGCTTAGGCAAGAAATGCAATGCTTACCTTATGTATCATGATCATGCAAGCTCTATGGAGTAGGATAAATGTCTATGAAAACGTGCCATGTTCAATGATTATAATGCAATGCTTACCTCATATGCCATGCTCATGCAAGCACTAGGAATAAGAATGATGTTTAGGTATGCATGTCATGTTTATGTATGAAGATGTATGCCATGTTTTATGAATGATGATGCATGCCATGTTTTATGAAAGAAGATGCATGTCATGTTTATGAATGAAAGATGATGCTTATGTCTTTAAGGCATAAATACGCTAAACAGCACGGTCGATGGTCGACGGTACGACGGTCGAGAGGACCGGTAAATGGGCCGGTAGACGGGCCGAGCCGTAACAAGTTATGCTATGTTAAATATGACATGAATGCCTCATGAATGATGAAGCATGTAAAGTATTTTACTTTATGAATGGGCTTGTATCGGACCGAAGTATGGGTCCAAGGGATTGACACCTTAAGAACGCCCCGGTTCTGGACTACCGACTATGCTGTCCATGGTTCTGGCACTACCGAAGCTGTGCAACAGGGATGGGCACCTTAAGAACGCCTCGGTTCGGGGACTACCGACTATGCTGTCCTTAACCTAGTAGGTCGAGGCTAGCTACCTCGTATTTACTTAGGGATGCGCGCTTATGATGTATGTATGTGGTACAAGCCAGGGCCCCAATGATATGATGATTATGTTTAAGCATTTAAAAGTATGTTTTTAAAAGTTAAGCATCATTATGTATATGCATTCCACTCATGCATTCATTCATGTTATGCATTATGCTATGCTAATAAGATTTTTATGTTTACGCTTCATGTTAAGAAATATGCATGAGAGTAAATGATCTATGTCATGATTATGTTAAGAGGATGCTCATATGCTATGCTAGGAAGTATGCCTATGTATTATGCCATGCTAGGAATGTTTATTATGTTATGTTTATACCATGTATTATGTCATGCTAGGAATGTTTATTATGTTATGTTTATACCATGTATTATGCCATGCTAGGAATGTTTATTATGTTATGTTTATACCATGTATTATGTCATGCTAGGAATGTTTATTATGCTATGTTTATACCATGTATTATGCCATGCTTAGAATGTTTACTATGTTTACGTTTATGCCATGTCTCAGGCCATGATAGGAATGTTCACTTATGTTTATGATCATGCCATGTCAAGTATATGATAAGTGATTCAAGTTGTTACGTTCTAAGTAGAGCACTGACGGACCCCGATATGCTATGTTAAATTGTCACGAATTGTGGGACCGTCAGAATTTAGAATTTATGAATGAATGCTGGAAACCCTTTTTGCAATCAAAGAAGAAAACGTAGTAAAGGGGCCACAGGTCGTATTTTTCTCGGGGCTAGTTGACGTTGTTTGATTCGCGCTTGTATTTAGGTGTCGTTTGTGTTTTCGGGTTTCAAATAAATATTTGGGTTTTGGGTTCAATTAGAAATGGAAGTGCAATGATGTAAAGAGCTGCTTCAGGAATTACACATCCAAACAAATCAAATGCAAATTATTTTATAACCAAACAGCTACAAACTTAATGCCAAGCCTTTACTTGATACAAAAGTGCAGCAAATGAAGAATATGATACCAAGATGAAGCTTATGTGTCAAAAAGAACCTGATGCTAAGTGCAGGAATTTCAATTGACAACTTCGTGATGTTGCTGATCTATGCAGGAATTGACACAATGAAAACCAAATGCAGAAACTCAAATAAAACCGCATGGCAGAGCTTAAACCAAATGTGCAGAATCAATGTCTGCAGAAATCGAAAGCTGGGAACCAAGAGCTGAGATTAACAAATCAATCTGCAGAATTCAGTAGCCATTTAATTCTGAAACAATTTAGTGTGAAACAGGAACTCAAGGCTCGATTGTATGCAAGGATGAATCAAAAACAGAATTGAAATGCAGAATAATTCAGAAATAGAAAATGAGAACTTGGCACAAACAAGGCTGCAGATTTTGTAGAAATAATTGCAGAATTTAATGTGCAGAAGTTGGCAGTTAGACTCTATTTGGATGCAAGATCAAACAACACTGATTTCTATTGCAATGGAAGTCAAACGCAAAGTTTCCTTAATGCAAACTTTAGCAATGCAACATTGGAAATTCAACAATCAGTGATACAAATAACCTGGAACTGAAAACAGGAACAAATGACAACTGAGCAAAAATCTGGAGCTCAATTTGATACGCAGCAGTGAGCCTTTGAATCATTCACTTTACAGCTGATACAAAGTTAAGGAATGGGAATCATTCACTTTGAATCGATCCTTGATACAGGAAATGAATTATGCTGATGAAGAACAAGGGAATATAAAGCAAACAAATAGGATGCAAGCAAGCTAATGAATGCAGAATTAAGAGTTCAGTTATCAATTTATCTTCTAAAATAGATTGACTGCAGAAATGAAGAGCAGGAAATCAGAGCATTGGAAATTCAGAAATCTGATGCAGAGTTGATGCGCAAGAAAAACAAGAATTAAATACAAGGTAAACTAAACAATTGAACTGAATGCTCAAACCAAGAAGAACTAATGCAACTGACTCAAACTCAGAACACAAAACTGCACACTACAGAATCCACCTGCTACGCAAGCTGGAGCTGCTAAATTTGGCAGATTTCAGACATGAACAAGTTTCAGAATTGAAATTATCTATGAACCGAACTTGGATCAACTAAATTCACACCCTAAATGTGATTTTTAATTGCAGGAAATGAACTAAACACTAAGCAAATTGAAAATAAGCTACAAAAGACTTGAAACTGAACTGACATTCAAAACAGGGCTGATACGCAACCAATAAGATGGCACGCAAGCTTTCAAGCTAAAATTAACTGAAATTAAACACAACTTTCACTAAACAAGTTCCTAAACTACTAAACTTGAAGGATTAAAGCTAGATTAAGCAGAAACAAGTAGGAAACGAGATTAACCAAATCTGAAATTCGAAAACAGTAACTAAACTACAGCAGTAATGGAAATTACAGCTAAACAAACGAAATTAAACTATCTAAGCTACTCCTCAATGCTTCCCTAGCTCAAGGTTTCTTTGTTCGTCACGCAAAGGCTAGCCTCGAACCCCTAAGCTCAGCAATTCGCTGGATAACAGCTCCGCTTGGTAAACTCTGCTCAAACTGCACAGTTGGGGAAATTTCCAATCCGAAAGCTTCGATCTCAGTTGTTGAGCTGCGATGGTGATTTGGAGAAGACCTGAGCTCACCTGAGAACCCCTACAAGTGGCTCAGGTCGTCGGAAATTGATTGTAGCTGAGATTTAAGCTCCCGGACCACAGAGCTGTCGAAACCCTCAAACAAGCTCTGTCCGGCGCGAATTTGAGCTGAAATCTCCAACAAAGTATCCTCCAGCGATCCAAACCTTGATCCAGATGAAGAATTAAGGGGTCGCGCCCCTTGAATTGAAGAACTGTGGAAGAAATTGCTAAGAACAAAATGAGGAAGAAGAAGAAACGGCGGAGACGTGACAGGGCTGGCTGCGGGCGATTTTCTGATTAAATACTTATCATTGGACGACTGTGATTGATTTGGTGAATCCAACGGCTGATCTTCATTTGATCTGACCCAAACTTTGAGGATGTTGATCAGGGGCCAGGATCTGCCTCGTGGTAGCTCGGATCCTCCAGATGTGCAACGTATGGTCCAGATCAACTCTATCTGTGAATGGACGCTCTAGAGCCCTCCTTGCTTTATCCAACGGTTGATTTAGCTCTGATTGAGATGAAACCTTCAGATCTTGATCATAGAGCTTGATCAACCCTAACCCTAGCTCGGATTGCTTCAGATCGTCCCGGATGGCTCAGATCTAGCCGCTCTTGAATCGGACAGCCCGGATTAATCGTAGGCTTGATAATTCGATCCGGTTCCACTTCCGACTCAAGTTTGACCCAGTATGCTCTAGCTCCAGGATCCTTTCATGCCTACAAAAATATATCAGAAAATTAGTGGCCAAATAATCCAAAAATATGTAATTTTGTAATTAAGTCCAAAATAAGAGGAAATCCTAAAACCTAGGGTAAAATCATAATTAAGCAATAAAAACATAGGTCAAACATGGATTTTAGCAATTAAAATAATCAACAAAATGGTATTTATCAACTCCCCCACACTTAACCTTGAGCGTCTCACGAAACAACTAAATATGTATCCCTTAGGCTTTCTTAAGAATAATTAGAAGCAAATGAAAAGAAATTACCTAAGGTTGTCAATTCTCATAAATCTAAGCTCTATGGATTAGTATCTTGTCCTTAAATCAACAACTTAGCCTTTTCATCCATCATGAGTCATTGAGATGAATTTAACTCTCTAGCCTTTCAAGGAAAATTTTGGTGGCTCTCTCCTTAAGTTCTAAGTTGATGATGAAAATGGAGCTCACTCAAACACACATGCTTCTTGCACTACCATAGGCTTGCTTATTATCTAATCTCCACCATTATTCATGATTAGGATCAACAACTATAAAAACAAATGGAAACATGAAAAATGGTGAGAAATGGAATAAAAATCAAGGAAATGGAAAAATTGATGGAGTGGGAGACTTGGTTGCTCAACAATGTTTCCAATGTGCTTTGCCTCATCTTAACAGTCCTCTAATGATATCAAAAGTATAGTGGAGTGAAACTTGAATAATTGCCTTTGATTTGGATGAAAAAAACCCTTTTTATCTCAATGTGCCATTTTCTTCAATTGCGTGCCACTTGCTTCCTTCTCTTCTTTTTCTGATTTTTCTTTCTTTCTTTTATCCTCTAGCAAGGTCAAAAATGATGCAAGGCTTGGGTTTGGTTGATATTACCTTCACTAATCTCATGGTGCCAAAAATTCACTTTTTGTGTCACTTTGTTTCTCTTTTTTTTTTCCTTTTTCTGTTTTGACCAGCAGTAGTTGCTCTCAATACTTTGTGACACATTTGTGTGCTTCATTTCTTAATTCACAGCCCTTGAAAAACCGAAATCAGCCAAAAGTTTACACAATTTCTGCACAACTTGGCACAAACTGCCTCACTAGCACTCCTTTATGTTTATGTTCTGATTTCATCCAATTTCTTTCATTTGAAAACTGCTCCTCAAGAGGCTGAATTCAGCTGGAAGCCAATCTGCCAATGCTGTTCAACTTCAGCTATGCCTTGTTGAATTAAGAAGTTTGAACTTAGTTTGAAATTGGTACAAAACTGCCTCACATTCCTAATTCCTACTGATTTTTACAGATTTTGTATTTGCTTCAACTTTTCTGCACTTTGTTTCTGATTTTTCCAGCTTGTTTCGACTTCAATTCAGCTTGTTTTCAGATGGTCTTCAGATGGAGATCAGATTCCATCACTCGGCAGCAACAAATCCAATGTAGTTCAGAATTCTTTCTCAGCTGCAACCAAATTTCCTTTTGCAGTGGCACAGATTTTTCCTGCATTTCTTCTCAGATTTTTTCCAGCTGCAGTTCTTCATTCATCAGCTCTGAAATTTAGCACTCATTCTCAACCTTTCAGCCTTCAATTCATCCCTTTCCATGAGCTTTAAATGAATAACTACCCTCTTTGGCACAAACATTTCAGCATTTTTTTTCTTCTTTTTCTGCTTTTGTTCCACTCTCAATTCATAATATCTTCAGCTTGTTCTCAGCTGCAATCCATTCCATTCCAGATCAGGAATATAGATTCCATCCTCTTGCTCATTTTCGAAATTCAAATCAAATTCAACTCACTTGGCACAAGAAAATGCAGAAAAAAAATTTTCGTTGACATGAATTGCTTCTTTTGATACAATTTGCTTCCAAATCACTAATCACTCCCCCACACTTAAAACTTTGTCTGTCTCGGGCAAAATAGCATTAGAAAACATCTCAAACAACAAATCCAAAGAAAAGTGAGGGTAAGAGTAGGGAATAAGTAAAGAAAAGGTAAACAAAGTGATTAGCCTCTATAGATGTGATCCAATCATTGAAATATGGTTTTGAAAGACCCTAAGCAAGTTCTAGAGTACAATGACATGGTGTATCATAAAGGTAAGGCTAATTCTCACTAGGTAAAAATAATTCATCTCAAATCCCCAATTAAGAATCTAAAACCAAGTAGTACTCAAGCATCCAAGTTTTCATCCATTAGCTCAAACCCTAAGTTTTGACAACCAAATTTAATTTATTTTCAAAAGACTCTAAAATGCTATGGAGAAAACCTAGAGGGATACTTTTATTTCCTAATCATGCAAGAGAAGTGCTAAAAGAAATAACAAGGTATTTACAATGACTCCTATGCATTCTACTCTTGCATTTATTAGTAAGGACTCAATTTAAAAGAAAATTCTACTTCTAGAAAGCATGAAAATGAAAAATGCAATAAAAGAAAATATAAGAAAGAACAATCTCCCCTATATTCTGGTGGACGGAGCCTATCAAGCAGTAGCCTCCATCTTGGTAGTGGAGGAGTCTGGGTGGCTGAGAGAATTGGGACTCCCCCACACTTAAACTTTGCAAAAAATTTCTCTGGTGGCCTAAGGCGATTCAGGTTCAAGAGCCATTCAAGGGGTGGAGTGCTTTTAATTAAAGTAAGATCATCTCCTCCTTCTTGATGCCCTTTAGAAGTCCTTCCAGGAGGTTGAAGTCTGTTCAGTTGGAGCACCCACTCCTGAAGTCTTCTGGACCCTGCAAAACAATGTAATACCTCTCTCAAGCGTTCGGGGTCAGAAAGAAATAAAATAATATCAGTCTCTGCATGAAGTGAATCCAAGCTACATCATATCCAATTATATCAATTTGTGGTGCCTCAATGAAATTTTCAAAATCATTTCCTACAAAATTTACTTCCAGATACTCATCACAAATAAAGAAATCAATTTCTGGCTCATCAATAGAAATTTCACAATTATTCTCCATCAAGGGTGTATCAAGTAATATGTCACAGCCAATCAAATCAATATCAGATATCTCCAAAAGTTTTTCACATTCATTTTCAGCATAAGACATACAAAGAGATTCATCAAAATAAATAACATCAATTTCAGGCACTTCTAAAAAATTTTCACTATCCATATTCACAAAAGATGTATCTAAAGATTCATCATAACAAACTACATCAATTATGGGTGCCTCTAAAATTATTTCGCTATCCATATTTACAAGAGATGTATCATGTAATGCAGTACGATCAATGAAATCAATGTTTGGTACCTCTATTGGATTTTCAAAAACACTTTCTACACAAGGTATATCAATAAATTCATCAGAATAAATAAAGTCAGCACTAGGTACCTTTTTGCATTTTTCTGAACAAAGAGGAGAAATACTTACCTGAGCGTGCTGGAGAATACTGAAGGTTCTATAATAGTAGATGTATCTGTGGCCTCCTCCTGATCAAGTACATGCTCCTCTTCAGCCTCAGGCTCTGGTGGACACTCAACTGGAATAGGTGATCCTTGGGTGCTTGCTTCCACCATGTAAGTCCCTACACTTTCTGGTTCATCCTTTGAGTCTTCTAATGTACCAGTCAATTGTGGTGGTCCCTGGGGCTTAGTGCAATCCCCTACACCAATGGAATCATGTTCTATGCATGTTCCCTTAGTAATATCTGCAATACTAATATCAAAAAAATTAGGACCATCAATAATACTATCATTACAAAATAAAAGACTAGAATGGTCCTGTGGAGCTGAGAAATTTGGCAATGGATTTTGAATAGGAGTCTCCGGAGGAATGCATGCTGTAGGTGCCCAGACTTTAATGTATTCTTCTTCTTCTTCTTCTAAAATTGCAAGATTACTTGAAGAAGGACTTGGCCATGCACTAGGGTCACCTTGAACTGATATAAAACCAACTCCGGGGCTCTCAGAATTAAAAGCAACTTGAGAAGATAATTGTTCTGATCTTTGGGCTTTTATCTGATTCAATCGATCTTGCATGTTTTGAAACCATTGTTGTTGTTGTTCTTGAAAAGTTTGCTGTTGTTGTTGGATTTGTTGACACATCTCCATAATCCTTCGGTGTAGAGCCTCATCCCAATCAGGATCATCAAAACCTCCTTGGTTAGTGTGGAACCCCTGTTGGTCTTGAAATGGAAAATAGGGCTGCTGAAGTCCAGGAGGAGGCTGTGCATGCTGAAATGGAAACTGTTGGGGCTGCTCAAATGGATAAAATGACTGATTAAATTGCTGAATATTTGGTTCACAAGTTGGTGGAGATGGCAGAAAATTGTAGCCCTAAAAATCTTGGATCTGAGGTTGAAATTGTGGTGGTGAACACTGAAATTGAGTGGGCTGAAAATTCTGGTTGCAAGGGTCAAATTGGTGTGGAAATTGTAATGGTTGCCGGAAATTCAAATTATCTTGGTACCCTTGCTGAATTCCTTGAAAAGGTGCTTGATCTTGTTGATAAGGTGGCTGAAAGTTGGGCTGAAATTGCTGAATTGGTGGCTGAAAATCTTGCAATAGTGGCTGCCCATTCTGAAAATTCTGGAAAATTGGTTGAATTGGCTGAAAATCCAGCTGAAATTGTTGGAATTGCTGTGGTGGCTGAATTTGTTGACATGGTAGCTGAAATCGCTGAATTTATTGATCGAAATTCTGAAATGGTGGCTGCCCATGCTAAAATTGTTGAAAATTTGGTTGACTTGGCTGCTGGAATTCCAGGAGAGGCTGAAATTGAGGCTGAGGTGGCTGAAATTGGTGTTGAGGTTGCTGAAATTTTGGCTGAACCGGCCTT
Source organism: Boesenbergia rotunda (assembly GCA_024364735.1). Taxonomy (NCBI): domain Eukaryota; kingdom Viridiplantae; phylum Streptophyta; class Magnoliopsida; order Zingiberales; family Zingiberaceae; genus Boesenbergia; species Boesenbergia rotunda. The sequence goes on from JAGFNQ010004075.1 coordinate 150,365, forward strand.
TGGTAAGTAGATGACTGAGCTTTACGTTCTAGTTGGTAGTCCAACTCCTTAACCCTACACTTCAACCCCACCAACGTCTCTGTTATCTCTTTACAGAACTCTGGTGACCACATTTTGATCTTGCAGCCCTATCACAAAACAAACAAGAAAAAATGGCAGCAACCGTATATGAAAGATAAAGCACAATAAAATAGAACCCAATGATATGTCTAAAAATACACAAGCAAAAATCAAACAAATCAACTAGTTGCTTCCCCGGCAACGGCGCCAAAAATTTGACAGACCCCGATATGCTATGTTAAATTGTCACGAATTGTGGGACCGTCAGAATTTAAAATTTATGAATGAATGCTGGAAACCCTTTTTGCAATCAAAGAAGAAAACGTAGTAAAGGGGCCACAGGTCGTATTTTTCTCGGGGCTAGTTGACGTTGTTTGATTCGCGCGTGTATTTAGGTGTCGTTTGTGTTTTCGGGTTTCAAATAAATATTTGGGTTTTGGGTTCAATTAGAAATGGAAGTGCAATGATGTAAAGAGCTGCTTCAGGAATTACACATCCAAACAAATCAAATGCAAATCATTTTATAACCAAACAGCTACAAACTTAATGCCAAGCCTTTACTTGATACAAAAGTGCAGCAAATGAAGAATATGATACCAAGATGAAGCTTATGTGTCAAAAAGAACCTGATGCTAAGTGCAGGAATTTCAATTGACAACTTCGTGATGTTGCTGATCTATGCAGGAATTGACACAATGAAAACCAAATGCAGAAACTCAAATAAAACCGCATGGCAGAGCTTAAACCAAATGTGCAGAATCAATGTCTACAGAAATCGAAAGCTGGGAACCAAGAGCTGAGATTAACAAATCAATCTGCAGAATTCAGTAGCCATTTAATTCTGAAACAATTTAGTGTGAAACAGGAACTCAAGGCTCGATTGTATGCAAGGATGAATCAAAAATAGAATTGAAATGCAGAATAATTCAGAAACAAAAAATGAGAACTTGGCAGAAACAAGGCTGCAGATTTTGCAGAAATAATTGCAGAATTTGATGTGCAAAAGTTGGCAGTTAGACTCTATTTGGATGCAAGATCAAACAACACTGATTTCTATTGTAATGGAAGTCAAACGCAAAGCTTCCTTAATGCAAACTTCAGCAATGCAACATTGGAAATTCAGCAATCAGTGATACAAATAACCTGGAACTGAAAACAGGAACAAATGACTACTGAGCAAAAATCTGGAGCTCAATTTGATACGCAGCAGTGAGCCTTTGAATCATTCACTTTACAGCTGATACAAAGTTAAGGAATGGGAATCATTCACTTTGAATCGATCCTTGATACAGGAAATGAATTATGCTGATGAAGAACAAGGGAATATAAAGCAAACAAATAGGATGCAAGCAAGCTAATGAATGCAGAATTAAGAGTTCAGTTATCAATTTATCTTCCAAAATAGATTGACTGCAGAAATGAAGAGCAGGAAATCAGAGCATTGGAAATTCAGAAATCTGATGCAGAGTTGATGCGCAAGAAAAACAAGAATTAAATACAAGGTAAACTAAACAATTGAAATGAATGCTCAAACCAAGAAGAACTAATGCAACTGACTCAAACTCAGAACACAAAACTGCACACTACAGAATCCACCTGATACGCAAGCTGGAGCTGCTAAATTTGGCAGATTTCAGACATGAACAAGTTTCAGAATTGAAATTATCTATGAACCGAACTTGGATCAACTAAATTCACACCCTAAATGTGATTTTTAATTGCAGGAAATGAACTAAACACTAAGCAAATTGAAAATAAGCTACAAAAGACTTGAAACTGAACTGACATTCAAAACAGGGCTGATACGCAACCAATAAGATGGCACGCAAGCTTTCAAGCTAAAATTAACTGAAATTAAACACAACTTTCACAAAACAAGTTCCTAAACTACTAAACTTGAAGGATTAAAGCTAGATTAAGCAGAAACAAGTAGGAAACGAGATTAACCAAATCTAAAATTCGAAAACAGTAACTAAACTACAGCAGTAATGGAAATTACAGCTAAACAAACGAAATTAAACTATCTAAGCTACTCCTCAATGCTTCCCTAGCTCAAGGTTTCTTTGTTCGTCACGCAAAGGCTGGCCTCGAACCCCTAAGCTTAGTAATTCGCTGGATAACAGCTCCGCTTGGTAAACTCTGCTCAAAATGCACAATTGGGGAAATTTCCAATCCGAAAGCTTCGATCTCAGTTGTTGAGCTGCGATGGTGATTTGGAGAAGACCTGAGCTCACCTGAGAACCCCTATAAGTGGCTCAGGTCGTCGGAAATTGATTGTAGCTGAGATTTAAGCTCCCGGACCACAGAGCTGTCGAAACCCTCAAACAAGCTCTGTCTAGCGCGAATTTGAGCTAAAATCTCCAACAAAGTATCCTCCAGCGATCCAAACCTTGATCCAGATGAAGAATTAAGGGGTCGCACCCCTTGAATTGAAGAATTGTGGAAGAAATTGCTAAGAACAAAACGAGGAAGAAGAAGAAACGGCGGAGACGCGACAGGGCTGGCTGTGGGCGATTTTCTGATTAAATACTTATCATTGGACGGCTGTGATTGATTTGGTGAATCCAACGGCTGATCTTCATCTAATCTGACCCAAACATTGAGGATGTTGATCAGGGGCTAGGATCTGCCTCGTGGTAGGTCGGATCCTCCAGATGTGTAACGGATGGTCCAGATCAACTCTATCTGTGAATGGACGCTCTAGAGCCCTCCTTGCTTTATCCAACGGTTGATTTAGCTCTGATTGAGATGAAACCTTCAGATCTTGATCATAGAGCTTGATCAACCCTAACCCTAGCTCAGATTGCTTCAGATCGTCCCGGATGGCTCAGATCTAGCCGTTCTTGAATCGGACGGCCCGGATTAATCGTAGGCTTGATAATTCGATCCGGTTCCACTTCCAATTCAAGTTTGACCCAGTATGCTCTAGGTCCAGGATCCATTCATGCCTACAAAAATATATCAGAAAATTAGTGGCCAAATAATCCAAAAATGTGTAATTTTGCAATTAAGTCCAAAATAAGAGGAAATCCTAAAACCTAGGGTAAAATCATAATTAAGCAATAAAAACATAGGTCAAACATGGATTTGAGCAATTAAAATAATCAACAAAATGGTATTTATCAAGCACCAAGTATGTTAATGTTTCATGTGCTCATTATGAGATGATGAATGGTTTTTGTGAGTAGGAAAGAGTCTTACTAAGCCTGTGTGCTTATAGTCTTATTTCCTTATACCGCAGATCATACACGGGGACAATGAGGAAGCAACAGGAGGGCAAGAAATCATGTGTGTGGTAGTGACTTGGCCCAGGAAACCATGTGTTTATCATTTATGCTAGAACCTTACTTTGGTCACTTATATGCTTGAATGCTTGAATAACGACTTATGGAACTCTATGATGAGATGTTAAGTATGACATGATATGATGTTTAAGTATGAAGGCAATATGCCGAGTTTCCATGTCATTATGATAAGAATGGTAGTAGGGCATGTATGTATAAGTCTAAAAGTCTTATTCCGCTGCCTTATGATGTCTACATGCCCTAAGTATGTTAACGTAACGCCGCTTAAGAAAAAAAAACGGGTGTTACAGGTTGGTATCAGAGTTGTAACCATCTCACTACACACACATCAAGTCCTCTTCCTGCCGCTTCCAAGTAAGTACCTCTTTACATATCTTATAGTAGTAAGCACTTTTAGAATGTTTTATGGTTCTAGAATATGCAAGTATGAATGATGCTTATGATGAAAAGTACGTTACGATATGTAACGATGAATGATACTTTATTTTCTTTTAAGAACTAAATATTAGAATAATATAGGGGTAGGAAAAGTGGTTACATATTTTAATCACTAGGGTAGAAGAAACCGAGTTGCTTGTGTTTTTCTCTGTATATATTTGCGAATTGAAAAAGAAATAGTTTTGGTACTGGCTTGGGCAGGTTTAGTACTAACTATGTCATTTTTATTCAATTCCAGATGTTGCATGAGAACTATACTGAGAGGTGCCGCGAGCTGATGAACCGGATAGAGGAAGTTGAGTACATTCCGACCCGTGGAATTCAAGGCAACATGGGGTTATTGGATCGGCTGTTCTGGAAACTGGAGCAGGAAGGGTTTCCAGTCGTGGAGGATCATAGGATCGAAGCTCTGCTTCGCTCATTGCCCAATCGGGCGAGGGAGGTTGCTCATCAGATTTGGGGGCAGCACGGATGTCGTCTCTCATACCCGGAATTATGTAAGCAACTTCTTCGCCATGAGTTCCCGGAAAACCTGGGGGACTCGGAGGAGGATCAGGAAATGTTTGAAGAGGACCCGGAGATGTACGAAGAGGATCCCGAGCCGTTTTAGGAGGATCCCGAGAGGTACGAAGAGAATTCGAGCCGTCCGAAGAGGATCCTGAGATATACGAGGAAGATCCCGAGCCCTTCGAGGAGGATCCCGAGATGCTCGAGATGTTTGAGGAAGACCCGATGAGCGAGGACGATCTCGAGGTGTTTGAAGAAGACCCCGAGATGCTCGAGATGTTTGAGGAAGACCCCGGGATGGTTGGGGAAGACCCTGAAGTGGTTGAGGAGGTTCCCGAGATAGAGGAAGAGGATCCAATGGAGACGGTAGAAGATCCTGAGGCAGGCCAAGGGGAGATGAACGAGGGAGTGGCAGAGACTGCTATGATGTTCTTTGTTATGGGTATGATGGCGGGCCATCTAGCTCACTGAGTGAGGATAGTTTTGTATATAGACTATTAAGACTTGATAAATAAATTTTTAGTGATATAATAAATAAGATCTTATCTACCCTATAGTAACCACACGACAAATATGGGCTAATACAATTCATAAACCCAGGTTGAGGACTAATGTTTTGGAAGCATAAGGTGAGTCGGTTTACCCCGAATCACAATAAGGATATGATTATGATTATGATGTATGCGTGCAAGTATATCATGGAGTTAACCATGACAATATCACCCACGCTATCTGAGGACATATTGGAAAAACAAAATGGTGATCTGAGTCTCCAGAAAATAAAACAGGAGACCCTCGAAGGAAAGGGTGATGGTTTTCGTATCGCCGAAGGGGGGGGGTACTATACTTAGGGATCGTCTATGTATCCCTAATGATCCAGAGCTTCGAAGGAAAATACTGACGGAAGCTCACGAAACCCCTTATTCGATGCATCCAGGTTCCACCAAGATGTATCAGGATCTGAAGGAGAGGTTCTGGTGGTCAGGTATGAAGAGGGATGTGGCTCAGCATGTTAGTACTTGCATGACTTGCCAGCAAGTAAAGGCAGAACACCAGCGACCTGGAGGAGTTCTGCAGCCACTCGCGATTCCGGAGTGGAAATGGGAAGACATCTCTATGGATTTTATTTCGGGGCTTCCCAGGACTACGAACGGATATGATGCAATATGGGTAATTGTGGACAGGCTGACAAAGTCTGCTCACTTCTTGGCGATCAAGATGACTTATTCGATTGAGCAACTGGCTCAATTATATGTTAAGGAAGTAATTAGGCTTCATGGAGTTCCCAAGACCATCATCTCAGATAGGGATGGTCGCTTTACTTCGCATTTTTGGGAATGCGTTCAGAAGTCTCTCGGCACTAAATTGCGATTTAGCACCGCCTTTCACCCTCAGACTGACGGGCAAACGGAACGGGTGAATCAAATACTAGAAGATATGTTGAGAGCTTGTGCCCTGGATTTCAAGGGAAGTTGGTGTCGATATCTATGCTTAGCGGAATTCGCTTACAATAATAGCTACCAAGCTACTATCGGAATGACACCTTATGAAGCCTTGTATGGGAGGAGATGTAGGTCTCCGATCTGTTGGTACGAGGGTGGTGAAAAGAAGGAAATGGGGCTCACAACGGATGTTATCGACAGTGCCACCCGAGCTATACAGAATATTCGACAACGGATAGAAACTGCTCAGAGCCGGCAGAAGAGTTATGCCGATGTCCAGCGTAGACCCCTGGAGTTTAATGTTGGAGATTGGGTGTTTCTGAAGGTGGCTCCTATGAAGGGGGTGACAAGATTTGGGAGGAAAGGAAAATTAAGTCCGCGCTATGTGGGGTCGTACCTGATTCGGAAAAGAGTGGGTAGGGTGGCATACGAGCTAGAGCTGCCTCCCGAGATGTCAGCTATCCATAACGTATTCCATGTGTCCATGCTTAAAAAGTGTATCCCAAATATGGACCAAGTGATCGAGCCGCAGACAGTGCAAGAGCAAGAGAACCTAAGTTATGAGAGCAGACCCATCCAGATTTTGGATAGGGAGGTCAAGAAGCTGAGGAGTAAGGAGGTACCCTTAGTCAAGGTCTTATGGCAAAGTCAACGGTTCGAGGAAGCTACCTGGAACGCGAGGACGAGATGAGGCGCAAGTACCCGGAGCTATTCTAAGTTCGAGGACGAACTTTCACGAGGTATGGGGGATTGTAACGACCCGAAAAATTCTCTTAATATTTTCTTAAAATATTGAGCATGTCTAGATAATTTTCCGAGGGACCTAGAAATATTAATACAAAAGGTGGCCTAGAAATCCATATTTTCTCATTTAAATTGAGAAAACTAAGTACTAATGGGCCTTATATGGGCTTTTTAGTACCATAATTATTGGAGAATTTTAGGGAAAAATTAATATAAATATAAAGGGGATTTAATGAGAAATATTAACATAATTATGGGGGAATTTTTAGAGGATTTTCGGAATTTTGGGAAAAAATCATAGGAAAATAAAATAAAAATAAGGTGCATGGACCAAGGATTGAACCTTGGACCTCTTGTACAACCATGCATGCTCTAACCAACTCACCTAGTAAGGGAATGTTATGAGGAAATGAAGTGGATAATGGTTAAGGCTTAGAAGAAGATGAAGGGTCATGGAGAGACTCTTCATTTACCTCCTTAATGGGTTATAAAGAGGGGGGTTTGGGAGTTACCTTCTTCCTTCCATCAATTGCATTTCCTCTCCTCCTCCTTCCTCATCCTAGCCGAAACCTCAAGGAGAGGTTCTCCCTTGGAAAAGCTCCACAAGAAGGTCTCATCACCAAGATCTAAGGGTTTTCCAAGGATACAAAGGCAAGGGGGTTCAAGTGTCCAAAGGATTTGCAATCTTCTTCTCTTTTAAGGTTTAAAAATCAAGATCAACCAAGGTAAGACTCCCTCACCTGTGGTATAATAGTTCCTTATGTTTTTAGCATGATATATTGGTTGGTTTTTGGGATTTGATGTTGAAAGAAAGAAAACCAAGAACCCTAGTCCTATGGGTTTCGGCCACTAGGATTTTAGGGTCCATGATGATGCTAAAAATCTTCCTAATGTTGTCTAATGTACTCTCATGATGTTTAGAGATTAAATATAATTTTTGAGAATTTTTGGGGTACCCTAGGATCCCCTAAGGTTTCGGCCAACTTCAAGAACCCATGGGTAGGGTTGGGTCTAAAACTTCAAGTATGTGTTTTATGTTTTCTCATGATATAAGGGAGATGGAGGATGATTATGTGAATTTTCACATGGCCTAGAGACCCTATAAGTTTCGGCCAAGATTGCTAATAGGGTAAAAAGTTAGGACTTATTTCAAGTAAGGGCCCCAATGGCCCTATGGTAAGGTATGGTTGGTGTTTAATGATTGATCAGGGATTTTAATGGAATTTTTTCATGCCCCCATGGCCTTACATGTTTCGGCCAGCCCTAGGAAGGAGGGCTAAAGGTTAGGGTTAACCCTAATCATGGGCCCCAATGGCTTCTTATGGTCTCATAGATGATGTATGGTTGTTCCTTTACCTTATGCTATCTTACATGTTTATGGAATTGATGGAACTCCTCCCTATAGGTTTTCGCCAAGCCATGTATCTAGGGTTTGGGGTGGAGTTAAGGTTCAAAGAATGATGGTTTATGCTTATCATGAAGTATATATATATATATAGGTCCAAGCATGTGGTAGAACTCATGTTACCTATAACCCTAACTTTAAGCACCATGTTTTATGTTGTATGTTATGATTTGGATGCCATGCTTAATAGGGTTTATTATGAATGTCTTATGTTTATGCCATGTATTTGGATGGTAGGTATAATGTTACGGGAAACCTACTTATGCATGCTTGAGATGAATACCATGCTTAGGCAAGAAATGCAATGCTTACCTTATGTATCATGATCATGCAAGCTCTATGGAGTAGGATAAATGTCTATGAAAACGTGTCATGTTCAATGATTATAATGCAATTCTTACCTCATATGCCATGCTCATGCAAGCACTAGGAATAAGAATGATGTTTAGGTATGCATGTCATGTTTATGTATGAAGATGTATGTCATGTTTTATGAATGATGATGCATGCCATGTTTTATGAAAAAAGATGCATGTCATGTTTATGAATAAAAGATGATGCTTATGTCTTTAAGGCATAAATACGCTAAACGGCACGGCGATGGTCGACGGTACGACGGTCGAGAGGACCGGTAGACGGGCTGAGCCGTAACAAGTTATGCTATGTTAAATATGCCATGAATGCCTCATGAATGATGAAGCATGTAAAGTATTTTACTTTATGAATGGGCTTGTACCGGACCGAAGTATGGGTCCAAGGGATGGGCACCTTAAGAACGCCCCGGTTCTGGACTACCGACTATGCTGTCCATGGTTCTAGCACTACCGAAGCTGTGCAACAGGGATGGGCACCTTAAGAACGCCTCGGTTCGGGGACTACCGACTATGCTGTCCTTACCCTAGTAGGTCGAGGCTAGCTACCTCGTATTTACTTAGGGATGCGCGCTTATGATGTATGTATATGGTACAGCCAGGGCCCCAATGATATGATGATTATGTTTAAACATTTAAAAGTATGTTTTTAAAAGTTAAGCATCATTATGTATATGCATTCCACTCATGCATTCATTCATGTTATGCATTATGCTATGCTGATAAGATTTTTATGTTTACGCTCCATGTTAAGAAATATGCATGAGAGTAAATGATCTATGTCATGATTATGTTAAGAGGATGCTCATATGCTATGATAGGAAGTATGCCTATGTATTATGCCATGCTAGGAATGTTTATTATGTTATGTTTATACCATGTATTATGTCATGCTAGGAATGTTTATTATGCTATGTTTATACCATGTATTATGCCATGCTTAGAATGTTTACTATGTTTACGTTTATGCCATGTCTCATGCCATGATAGGAATGTTCACTTATGTTTATGATCATGTCATGTCAAGTATATGATAAGTGATTCAAGTTGTTATGTTCTAAGTAGAGCACCAAGTATGTTAATGTTTCATGTGCTCATTATGAGATGATGAATGGTTTTTGTGAGTAGGAAAGAGTCTTACTAAGCCTGTGTGCTTATAGTCTTATTTCCTTATACCGCAGATCATACACGGGGACAATGAGGAAGCAGCAGGAGGGCAAGAAATCATGTGTGTGGTAGTGACTTGGCCCAGGAAACCATGTGTTTATCATTTATGCTATAACCTTACTTTGGTCACTTATATGCTTGAATGCTTGAATAATGACTTATGGAACTCTATGATGCGATGTTAAGTATGACATGATATGATGTTTAAGTATGAAGGCAATATGCCGAGTTTCCATGTCATTATGATAAGAATGGTAGTAGGGCATGTATGTATAAGTCTAAAAGTCTTATTCCACTGCCTTATGATGTCTACATGCCCTAAGTATGTTAACGTAACGTCGCTTAAGAAAAAAAACGGGCATTACAGTCTTCTACCTTTTCCCTTAGCTCATTATTTTCCTTTTCTAAACATGAATCATGTGAAACGGAAGAGGAAACATGCACATTGTCCTTAAGTTTCATGGATTCTAATTTGAGCATGCAAACTTCATTTTTCAATTTCTTAACCTTCTTTCTAGTCTTAGCTAAATCATCATTTGTACTAGCAATTATTTTAACAAGAGTAGAGGTGGGTAAGTTATATACCTCACTTACCGACACATCGGATTCCGATGATGAGCCTTCACCTTCACTTGAACTCCATTGTTCCTCATCACTTGACTCCCTTTCATCTTCGGATGACTCCAAGTTGTCCACTCCCATTAATGTGAAGTGTGACACATGATCTTCTTCTTCCTCCGATCAAGATGGATCATCCCAAGTAGCTTTGAGACTTGTGGCACTCTTTTCTTTTTCCTTGGATTTCTTCTTCTCACCCTTCTTCTTCTCCTCCTTCTTTCTTCTCTTTTCTTTAATTGTAGACATTCATTCTTTATATGTCTCTCTTGATGACAATTGTAGCAAATAATTTCCTTTCCTTTACTCTTACTCCTTGAACTTTTCCTACCATGAGATTTGTTAGAAAAACTTTTAAAAGATTTTCGCATTTTTCTTACCATGTAGGCTTCTTGGACGCTATCCATGGAGGCACTAAATTCCTCCTAGTCGGATGATGATGAGTAGATGATCTTCTTCTTTTCCTTTTTCTTCTTCCTTTCCTTTTCTACAACAAGAACTACACCTTTCTCTTTAGTAGAAATGTTAGCTTGCTCATGTAACTCGAATTCACAAAATAGATCATCGAATTTTACAGTAGAGAGATCCCTAGAGACTTTGTAGACATCAACCATTGATGCCCACAAAGTAGTCCTAGGAAATGATTGGAGTACATACCTCACAATATCTCTATTTTCAACCTTCTAACCAATGACATGGAGTTCGTTGATTATTTCTTCGACCCTTCATGTAGTTGACTTACCGTCTCGTTGGCCTTCATTGTGAGTGATTGGAATTGTGCCACCAAGAGATCTTTCTTGGCCCTCCTTGACTCATTTGAACCTTCATTGAGCTCAATGAGCTTCTCCCAAAGTTCCTTCGCGGTCTTGAAATGCCCAACCTTGTTCAATTGTTCTTTAGATAATCCGCTTTGAAGTGTTGTTGTAACCTTCGCATTGGCTTGCGCCTTCTTCATCATTTCCTTTGTCCAATTCCTCATTGGTAGCGGCTCTCCTCTTTCATTTACAGGTGCCTCAAAACCATCTACAATACTACACCAATTCTCAATATCGTTCATGAGATAGTACTCCATCCTACCTTTCCAATAGGCGAAATCATTGCCGTCGAAGAAGGGTGGCCTCGCGGTGCTATAACCCTCTTTAAACACCATTTTCTTTGATGCTTCGGTCGACGGTTAGTTCTTCCGAATCGAACCGGCTTTGATACCACTTGTTAGATCGTGATCGTCAACTAGAGGGGCGGTGAATAGTTGCTTTCGATTTTCTCTACAAAACTTGTTAGGCAAACACAAATAAAAGCAATAAAAATGATAAGAACAATGCTAACACCTTTGTTTACTTGGTATCCACCTCAGAGAGGTGACTAATCCAAGGATCCACAGGCACGCACAAGCACTACTATGAAAAACCACCTTCAAGGTGGAGAAAACCTTCACAAGGTTGCCCTCTTCCTCTTTACAAGATGGAATTAAGATTGAGAGGAAGAGCTGGAGACTTTTAGCACAAACAGCACCCTGGTACCCCCAAGAACCGTGCCTTTGACTTGCCCAAAAGTCCCCCTTTAAATAGAGTAAAGGACAACTCCAAAAGCTGTCCAACCCGATACCAGTCGACTGCCCCTAGGGCAGTCGACTGGACCTACCAAAGTAGCTAGCCAACGGCTAGTTTTTCGAGATTATCAGTTGACTGCCCCATCGGCAGTCGACTGATGTCTCGGGAAGTCCTTGCAGTCGACTGATTTTCCCCCAGTTGACTGCCCAGCTTATACAAGCACTCTTCCTCACTCCGACAACCCTCCTTCACGTATGCCTTCAAGTATACTCCCTTGGCTTGCCACTTAAAGTCCTCTTCTAGCGGCTATCATCCCTCGGATGCGCACGCAAGCCCTCGGCTTGCCTCCATGTCACCCTTCATGTGTGCCCTTTAAAGTCCACTTCCCAGCTTGCCCTTGGAGTTCTCTTCCCTCGGCTCTCGTCCCTCGGATGTGTCCTCCACGTGTGACTCACCAAGTCCTAAAAGACTTATTCACACATATCAAAACAATTTAACACCCTAACCTTAACCATATTGGCACACACATCAAAACCATGATCTTTCCGATCATACTTGGGCTGATTGCCCCAACACCAAAGATATGTTTGGTTCATCATCGAAGGTTCTTTTCTCTTATGGTTAGACTATGAGTTATTTACATCAATTTGCATCGTGGGAGTTTTTGGTTCAAGAGTATACAAATTGCCAACCAATGCACCTGAATAGATAATCTCTCTATTCCTTTTTATAACAACTCTGTCATTAAAAGAAATAGAATAGTCATCCTTTATTATTTTAGAAACTGAAACAAGGTTTTTTCTAAAAAAAGGCACATAAAGGCATTTTCTTAAAACCAAAACTTTATTCCTATCAAATGATAAATAAACATCTCCCACTACAATAGCCGCCACCTCCGTAGCATTGCCCATATAGACGGTAATCTCTCCATCAGTTAGTTGTCAGGTTTCTTGGAACCCCTGCAAAGAACTTGTTGGGACTTTGGCGTTTAGCTAGGGGGGTGAATAGCTACTTTTTGATTTTGTTTACAAAAATGTTAGCCAAAGCAGAAGAACAAAATCAATAAAAAAAAGGAAACAATGCTAACTCCCTGATTTATTTGGTATCCACCTCTGAGATGTGACTAATACAAGGATCCACACCACGCAAGCAAGCTTCACTATGATCTTCTCCTTGAAGGTGGAGAAACCTTCACAAGATGCTCTCTTCCTCTTTTACAAGATGGAATTTAGAGTGTGAGGAAGAGAGTAAGCTAAGGAGTCTTTGAGCACTTAGAATAGGATCTTACACTTAAGAACCACAATCCTATTCTGCTCCAAAGCCTCCCCTTAAATAGAGGAGAAAAATGTTCCTTAAACAGTTCAGTCCCGACACCAGTCGACTGCCCCAAGGCGCAGTCGACTGATGCCCAGCCAATGGCTATATTTTCAAACAGACCAGTCGACTGGTGACTGGACCAATGGACTGATCTTTCTGTGAGTTTTTGTTTTACGCTAGCAGTCGACAGGCTCCCCTTGCAGTCGACTGCCCAGCTTACATTTTACTCAAACTCACTCCGAAGTCCATCCTTCGCGCCTTGAAGTCCACTCCCTTGGCTCGCCCCTTGAAGTTTCCTTCGCTCGGCTTTCATCCCACAGATGCACACACAGGCTCACGGCTTGCCTCCATGCCATCCTTCGCATATGCCTTTGAAGTCTACATCCCCGGCTTGCCCTTGAAGTCCTATTCCTTCAGCTCTCGTCCCTTAGATGCGTACTTCATGTGTGATTCACCAAGTTCTGCATGACTCAAACACACATATCAAACCAATATGACACCCTAACTTAATCATATTGACACACACATCAAAACCCATGATCTACCCGATCACACTTGGGTCGATTGCACCAAGAATCTCCCCCTTTTTGATGTGTGGCAACATGATTATGTTAGGTACAACAATAACAATTGAAAATTACAGACATAGCAATTTAAGAAGCATAAACATGCATCCTCCCCCTTAACCTATGTCTTCACATATAATTTTCAATTTTTTGCATATTCATAAGTTAAGTTACAAAACTGACTTAAACCTCCCAATTCATACTTTTCAATTTTTTGCATATTCATAAGTTAAGTTACAAAACTAACTAAAACCTCCCAATTCTCCCCCTTTGACACCATCAAAAGGATTGCTCCAAGCAATATTAACCATTGGTATCAAATAGGAATGCCTGTCTTTTTCTGAAACCCCCAGAAATCAAAAAATACAAGCACCAGTCGATTGCGTCAGTTACTAGTTGACTGGTGCCTTCGAACTGCAAACCCACAGAATGTTTAGTTGACTACCCCAGGTGGTAGTCGACTAATACATATCAGTCTGAAACTTCAGTTTTCTGAGCTGAAATTCAGAAATCCATAATAAATTTCATAAAATTTGAAAAAATATGAAATTTTGTAACATATTTCTTATGATGTATTCTATCAGAGAAAAATATATTTCCATGAAAAATCAAAACATATTTGACTTGTTAACTAAAACTTAAATTCTTTGAAAACATCCAACTTTGTACTAAACTTTCATCCTAGTTTTGAAATTATGTGTTTCACAAACTTATGTCATAGCAAATAAAACACAGAAATATTTTCAAATTATTTGAAATGTCCAATTATGATCTATGGGCATGATGTCCATTAATTAATCATTTGCTTTCCCCATAGTTGGTCTATTTTCAATAATGTGATACATCCAATAACCCAACAATATGCCACAAGCATAAGTGAATTATTTGTATCATCCTAACATCTCATGCACTACCTTATTATTGCATTACCCCAAGGCCAAATTTAAACTTCTACAAAACACATACCAAGTCCTCTTCTTAGGGATGTGAACTCCGCTTCGAGTAGAGGCTTGCTAAATATATCGGCATGGTTGGACTTTGATTTAACATAATGTAATTCAATGTTACCCATTGCCACATGATCCCTAATGAAGTGATGCTTCACTTCAATGTGTTTTGTCCTAGAGTGATGCACCGGATTTTTGGTCAAATTAATAGTGCTCACATTATCACATAAGACTTTGACCTTGGAGTAATGAAGCTCATAATCCTCTAAGGTATACATGATCCAAAGTAATTGAGCTACACAACCACCCATTACCACATATTCGTCCTCGATTGTTGATAAAACAACACATGGTTATTTTCTACTACTCCAACTATCTAGGGATGATCCAAGAAATTGACACCCACCACTAGTACTCTTTCTATCCAATTTGCAACCCGCATAATCGGAGTCGGTGTACACAAATAAATCAATGTTTGGAGTTCTAGGGTACCAAAGACCGACATTAAGAGTGCCCTTAATATACCTTAAAATCCTTTTTACCACTTCTAAGTGAGACTCTTTGGCACAAGATTGATATCTTGCACACATGTCTACCGCAAATAGTATATCCAGTCTACTAGCGGTGAGATACAACAAACTACCAATCATGCTCCTATATTATTTTGGATCAACTACCCTCCCCTCATGATCACTATCTATCTTGGCATTTGTTCCAATGGGAGTAGATGTTACTTTAGCATTTTCCAATCCAAATTTCTTGATAATTTCCCTAGCATACTTTGTTTGATAGACATGAGTTACTTCATTTGTTTGTTTGACTTGCAATCCTAAAAAGAAAGTCAACTCCCCAACAAGACTCATTTCAAACTCATTTTCCATGTGCTTGATAAATTCATGAAGAAAATTATTATTTGTTGACCCAAAAATAATGTCATCAACATAAACTTGGGCCACAAAAATGTCCTTATCCTTAGATTTTAGAAATAGAGTTGGATCAATTGTTCCCCTTCAAAAACCTTGGAAACTAAGAAAGATGAGAGTCTTTTGTACCAAGCTCGGGGATCTTGTTTTAACCCATATAAGGCTTTCTAAATTTATAAACATGATTAGGGTAGTCTATGTTTTCAAAATCGGGTGGTTGTTCTACATACTGTGGGATCGGTTCGAATCGATAGAGGGGGGGTGATCAACAAATTTTTCATAAAACGTAAGAGTAATTTGTACAGCGGAAAGTAAAACAAGCAATGCTAACACGTTTGTTTTACTTGGTTCGGAGTCGCAGTCGGCTCCTACTCCAAGGCCCACGGTCTTTGGCCGTTTACGACGGGCAATTCTATATTGCGTAAAATATTACAACTGAAGCTCGAATATAGAATTAAAATGAAAATACAGCAGTAAAACAATTTCATACCGATGATCGGAGAAGTTGGAAATTTGGAGCCACGGGTCATCGTTGGCACTTGAATCTTGAGCACGGAGCTTGTTGGAGCGGAGCGCTTGAATGAATGCGTAGAAAACAATTGTGTCAGAAGCCAAGGGGTTGAACCCCTTTATATAGTCGTAGCTGGGTCGCCTGTGTTGAAGGGGGCGCCTAACACGTGGCCCTCTCTGCGCGAAACTCAATCCGCAGACTTGGCCAGCGCTTATCCCTTCAACTGGGCTGCCTGAGCTAACTGGGGCACCTGTGTTAACATAAGCACCTCTGTTGCAGTCTTGAGGCTTGCTTCGCAGTTGTTCTAGAATTACCCTTTGCCTGGGGCGCCTGCCTCAACACAGGCGCATAGCCCAGTAGGGTGATTCACTCCATTGAGGCGCCTGGGAGCAGAAACCTTTATCTTTTCATTCCTCCATCCAGGGCTAGTTCCAAAACACAAGTAGCATATAAATGATATGAATTTAAGTATTATTAATAGCTTGAGCTATCTTGGTTCTGACTTTGGGCTTCCCAAATGGAACCCTAGGTCGAACCGATGCCTAATGATCCCTCCTACGGGGAATGCGTCCTCACCTACTCCTCTCAGGAGAGTTTACATGTTTACCAACTGGCTCCTCCAGTTGGACTTTTGCCCAATCCTCCAGATCAGGTCTTCGTGCCCAGTCCGCGACCAGGACTTCTTGCCCAACCCTCGGTCAGGTCTTCGGTGCCCAGCCCTTATCCAGGACTTATTGCCCAATTCCTCGAATCAGAACTTCATGCCCAGTCCGCGACCAGGACTTATTACCCAATCCTATATCAGGACTTAGTTACCCAGCTCGCGACT
The DNA here is from genome assembly GCA_024364735.1 of Boesenbergia rotunda. Lineage (NCBI taxonomy): Eukaryota > Viridiplantae > Streptophyta > Magnoliopsida > Zingiberales > Zingiberaceae > Boesenbergia > Boesenbergia rotunda. The sequence continues at coordinate 167,062 of JAGFNQ010004075.1, forward strand.
AGGACTTAGTTCCCAATTCTTAGAACCAGGACTTCTTGCCTAGCGTACCTAGGACTTTTCCTGCACACTTGATTAGCATTATTAGATCACAATAAACCTTAACTTCTGAACCCTTTGTCATTATCAAAACACAGGTTTGACTTTGGTGCTTCCGACACCAACAATCTCCCCTTTTTGATTTATGGCAACACGGTTCAAAAAGTTAAGTTAAAAAGCATTTCAAGCACATCTAACAAAGAACATTATTTTAAAAAACTTTAATTAGCTCCCTCTAAAATAAACATTCTCCCCCTGAAGCTTTCCATGATATGTAATTTTTGATAAACTTCTAAGTGCTTTAAATTTTTGACTAAGTCTTTTTCAAGATTGAGCAAAAGCATTTGCACTTACAAAAATCTTTTTACATTTAGACAATTTTCCACTTTAGAAAAGTTTTGCAAGCCTAAATTTTGCTTTAAAGATTTTTACTTAAACAATCTTTGCAAAAAAAACTTTTACTTAAACCAATTTTTGCAAAAAGGAATTTTTAACAAACTTTCCTTAGCCAAAAAACTTTATCAGAGAAAATTTTCACTTGAAAACAATTTTCACTTGAAAATATTTCACTTAAAACGATTAGGCAAATTTTGCAACAAACAATTTGCCAAAAAACTTCAATAGTTTTTGTAAACGTAGAAAAATTTCGCTTTAAGAACAGTTTGTGCATTTTGAAAAATATTTTTACTTAAAAATATCTTTAAGGAATTTTATGCAAGTTTTTAGCTCAAAAAAAAATTATTTACTAAGGAAATCTTTACTTAGAAATATTTGCCAAAAAAATTCAAAAAGTTTTCTGCTCAGACAATTTTGTTCACTAAGGAAAACTTAAATTCAAAAAGTTTTTTGCTCAGACAATTTTGTTCACTAAGGAAAACTTTACTTAGAAATAAATGCACTTAGAAATTTTTGAAAGCACTTAGGGATTTTTGAAAGCACTTAACAGTTTTTCTTTACTTTTTGTAAGAGAGATAAAGAAAATTTTGAAAGAAATTTTACTCTCTTTTTCTTTTACTTACCCCTTTTCCATATATAAAAAAAATGATAAAATTATTGCAAGTCATTTTTGAATTGGAGTTAGTTAAAAGAAATTTTAAATCTGTATTGAACCAACTCTAGTGAATTCAAGCAAGAAAAGGACCAAACTAATTAATCTGAGCTTATTCGGGTCCTGTCTAACCCATTTAGCTAGTTACTAACTGTTATAAAACAGCAGTTTTCACTAGGGTTAGTCAAGTTATGTGATTTGATCAAGTTAGATTTGCTAAGCTTGAACACTTAACTTGATTGCTATTTAATTCGTATTTATCGCCCCAATTACTGAAGATGCACTGACTTAAAGCATCTTAAATCAAGTTATAGACCTAAGCATCTCAACCCAGTCTAGGTTATCAATCAAAGTACCCTAAGGTGCTTGTGAGATGTTGACTTCTAGATCTATAGGTGCATGCAGTTCTAGGGTTAAGGCCTAGGCTAAGTCCATTTTGTGCAAAACCCCTAGTTTTGAAGAGGGTAAGTTTTTGAAAAAAAAAATCTAAGTTGGAAAATCATTTTAAATTTCAACACCTTGATAAAAGAAATGTTTTTCAAAATATATTAACTGCTAATTTTCAAAAAAAATGAAAATAGAAAAGATTTTTGAAAAAATATAGCACAATCCTATTCAATTAAGCATAACCCTAACTGCCTTCTTAGTAAGCTAAACTCAGATTTAGGTAAGGGTTTGGTAAAAATGTCAGCTAAATTGGATTTTGAATCCACATGCATAAGTACTATTTCGCCCCTAGCTACATGATCCCTTACAAAATGATGTTTGACTTCAATATGTTTGGTTCGAGAGTGCTAAATTGGATTCTTAGTTAAATTGATTGAACTAATGTTGTCAATAAAAACTTTAGTTTGGGTGTAGTCTAGCTGGAAATCCTTATGAGTGTACATCATCCATAAAAGTTGTGCCACACACTCACCTAGGGCAACATATTCTGCTTCAGTTGTGGGCAAAGCTACATAGTGTTGCTTTCTACTACACCAGCTGACTAGACTATTTCCTAACAATTAACAACTTTCACTTATACTCTTTCTATCTAATTTACAACTAGCATAGTTAGAGTCAAAATATCCTGATAATTCAAAAGTGGAAGTCCCAGGATACCAAATACCTATATTTAGGGTACCCTTAATGTACCTTAGAACTCTTTTAGGGCTGCTAAGTGGGATTCCTTAGCATAGGTTTGGTATCTAGCACACATTCCTATAGAAAATAAAATATTAGGTCTACTAGCAGTTAAGTACAGTAGGCTACCAATCATACTTCGGTTAGTTTTAGGTCACTGGTTTACCCTCATGGTCATTATCTATTTTGACATTTGTAGTCATAGGGGTACTTAAGCTTTTTAGAGATGTCCATTTTAAATTTCATTATTAGTTCCTTTGCATATTTGGATTGGTGAACATAATTACCATCTCTAGTTTGTTTTATTTGGAGACCTAAGAAAAAGTTAAGCTCCCCTACCAAACTCATTTCAAATTTGCTTTCCATAATTTTCACAAATTCTTTTAGAAAATTAGAATTAGTAGATCCAAATATTATATCATCAACGTATATTTGTACAATAAAAATATATTTTTCTAAGGTTTTAACAAATAGTGTGGAGTCAATTTGACCTTGGTTAAATTTCTTAGAAATTAAATAGGTTGATAAGCGTTCATACCATGCCCTAGGTGCTTGTTTCAACCAATAAAGCGCTTTCCTAAGCTTAAATACATATTCAGGTTTTTTAAAGTCCTCAAATTCTGGGGGTTGCCCTACTTATACTTCTTCTTTTATAAACCCATTAAGAAAAGTAGACTTGACATCCATTTGGTAAAGTTTAAACCCTCTATGGGCTGCAAAAGCTAATAACATTCTAATAGACTCAAGTCTGGCTACTGGGGCATCGGTTTCATCATAATATAACCTTCGACTTGACTAAACCCTTTAGCTACTAAGTGTGCTTTGTTTCTCACAATTTCCCCTTAATCATTTAGTTTGTTTCTAAAAACCCACTTAGTGTCTATAATTGATTTTACCTTAGGTTTATGTACTAATTCCCAGACTTGGTTTCTCTTAAATTGGGTTAGTTCCTCTTGCATAGCTATGATCCAATCTGGGTAAGGTAGGGCTTCCTCTATAGTCTTAGGTTCAATTTTTGAAATCAGTGCGATCTGACTAAGATTTCTATAAGAAGACCTAGTTTTGACTCCTAAGGTTGGATCACCCACGATTTGGTCAGATGAATGATTGAGTCTGGGTTTCTTCATTCTTCTGGAACTAGATTCAACCTCAGGTCCAGCTGGACGGTTTGATTCAGTGTTTGGTTCAACTATTTGAGTTGGTTTAATTATTGGTTCAATTGATATCTAGTAGATGGTTCAAGTGATAGTTCATTCAAAGGTTTAATCAGTGGTTCAATTGATGGTTTACTTGATGATTCGTTGACCCTATTTTGTTGAGCATGGTTAACAAAATAGGGTCAACGAATATAACCTAGCTAATCAATCAGTGGTTCAATTGATAGTTCATTCAAAGCTCAACGAATAGAACCCTTCAGGAAGACGCTAGGACCCTATTTTGAATATAACATGTTGTATTTACCGCTTCTGCCCAAAATTGATTAGCTAGGTTATATTTGTTGAGCATGATCCTAGCAGCTTCCTAAAGGGTTATATGCTTTCTCTCAACTATCCCATTTTGTTGGGGGGTTCTAGGACAAGAAAACTCATGAATATACCCGTTGACTTTGCAAAATTCCTCAAACTTTTGATTTTCAAACTCTCCCCCATGGTCACTCCTAAGTCTTTTAATTTTAGTATCATTTTGATTTTCAATCATTTTGGATAAGTCATTAAATGAATTAAAGGTTTCATCCTTAGTTTGCAAGAACCTAATCCAGGTAAACCTAGAGTAATCATCGATGATTACTAAGCAGTACCAATTCCCGCTTAGTGACTTGGCTCTATGTGAATCAAATAGGTCAAGGTGTAGGAGCTCAAGTGTGGCTTGGGTTAAGTCTAATTCGGTTGGTTTATGAGTTGACTTAGTTTGTTTGCTTTGTTTACATGAGTTACAAATTGTATTTTCAAAATTCTTGATTTTAGGTACACCTTTGATTAAACCAAGTTAAGTAATGTTTGAAATTAGTTTGGTATTAGTGTGACCTAGTATCCTATGCCAATGGTTAGATTCTTCCAATTGAGTTAGAAAGCATTTTGGTACTAAGGGTAAATTAATATTGTAAACGTTGTTTTTCCTAGTACCCTTAAGTGTTATCTCTGAGTCTCGGAGGTTTCTAATAAGGCAGTCAGAGTTGGTGAAAGTAACTATGTAACCAGTATCACAGAGTTGGCTAATACTAAGCAAATTGAATTTGAAATTTTCAACCAAAAGTACTTTCTTAATAATGAAATCAGAATTAAGTTCAATGTTACCTGACCCAATTACTTTGAGTGTAGCATTGTTGCCAAATGCTACTAAGCCTAGGTTTTTTAACTTGATTTTGGTGAACTTAAATTTATCCCCAGTCATGTGTCTGAAGCATCCACTATCTAACATCCACTGGTCCAAATCTTTATGTTCCTACACATAAAGAATGTTTTGATTTGGATCCATTAGAGGTAGGGATAGCTTAAATTGAGTTTCACTGCCTAGTCTGTCCACCCACATCTAATGTTATCAAACATGTTAACCTTATGGGTTTTGTGAGATAGATTTTCAAAATAAATGTTTAATTTTTGAAAGATAGTCAATTTTGAAAATGTTGAATTAATTTTTTTTAAAAAAATGTAGAGTTAAGATTATTGATTTTGAAAAGATGTTAAGTCTAGGATTTAATTTAAAATTTGTGTTAGATTCAAATTTATGTAGTAGTAAGTTAAATTTGATTTTCGATAATTAGCTTCCAGGTCTTGGTGAGGCACAGAGGCCTTCTTTGGCCGTAGCCTTATTGGAGCAACAACCCTTTCCTCGACAAAGCCTTTTACCGAAAATTCATTTTCAAATTACTTCTTTAAAAATTTTGGTCTAACTAGTTTAGGTTTTGGATCGGTAGCTTCGGCTAGTTCTACCAGACTAAACAAACCAAGTAGGGTACGCTTTACCTTACTTGACCTTATTAGAAAGGCTTCCCTAACGTACTATCATCTCACCTCCACCTAATACTATGTTGTTCAAATTTTAAAAAAATCTTTTATCCTTAAACTATTCCTAAGTCTAAGCATAATAAAGAAATTGCAGGAAAAAATAAACAAGCAAGCAAGCAATTAACAAAAAAAAATCATCTAACAATAAATATGGTTTTTATATTGGCTCCCCCTGGACTGAAGTCTCGATAAGGGTTAGGCAAGATGTGAATCTTGACCTTGGGGATCCAATACTGGTTTGGTCCAGCTTGTTTATTCAAACATAGCTTAGGGACCCATACTTGGACTCGGGTTCTAGGTTGGTTCAACACGGAATAATATGAGCGTTGTCACGATTTGGTCATATAACCTAGTCCGGATCGATTGAGAATGGACTTCTATTTTCCAAGGATCATATCAAGACCCTTGGAAACCGAAGTGAATCATTCTAGGGCAACTCTGAGTTCCTTCACTTGAGTTTTCAAGGAGGAATTCTCTTCCTCATGTTTTTGAACTTGAGTTGAGTTTCCTTCTTGAAATGACTCGGTCAAGGAACTCGAGTTGACTTCCTCATTCAGGAGTTTTACTTCCTGTCGGAGGGTTTCAACTCAGATGTTGGCTTTCGCCAACTTTCGAGACAAATAAGAAATTAAGTCGTATAATTCAGATTTTGGATAACCTCTTATCGTGATTTGTCCGTCCTCCGAGATTGTGAGTTTTCCGGTGTTGACGTCCTCGTCTAGTTCTGATTCTGTTCGGGAGTCGACGTCTTCTGAGGCGGTCAAGGCGAGTAGGTTCGCGTGCGGAGCTTCCTCTTCTTCTTCTGAGGACGACTCGTCCTAGGTGGCTTGAAGAGCATTCTTCCTCCATGCCTTCTTATTTTCCTTTAGGTCGGGCAGTCTGACTTGAAGTGTCCCTTCTTGTTGCACTTGTAGCAGGTGACGTTGATTTTGCTCTTCTAGCTCGTCGAGGGTTCCACTGTATCTTCCTTTCTTCGGCTTGACTTCTTCTTGCTCGTTTGGTGCTTAAGTTCTTTGTAGTAGTTGCGAGCTAGCCAGACCAACATGGGATGATCCCCTTAACTGTCGTCTCATTCCGAGTTTGAGTCAGACTCGAGTACTGGTTGAAGCTTCTTTTTCGAAGTTTTTCCTTGAGTTTTACCTACAACAAATGTTATACCCTTCTCGACCAAAGTAGTATTAGTATGTTCATGTAGTTCTAACTCAGAAAATAACTCATCTAATTTTATCTCCGAAAGATTCCTGGAAACCTTGTAGGCATCTATCATAGATGCTCACAGTGAGTTACGTGGGAATAAGTTTAAGGTATACCTTATTAGGTCACGGTTTTCAATCTTGTGACCTATAGCGTGCTGCCCGTTCATCAGCTCCTGGATCATGGCGTGGAGTTGAGATGCTGATTCTCCATCGTCCATCTTTATTGTATAGAGTCTGTTGAGCAATGATGCGACCCAATATATAGCTGTCACGAATGTGGGCCTTAAATATAGAAATTTATAAAGCTGAAAACTCTTTGGCTAACAAGATAGAATTGTAGTAGAGGGGCCTCAGGTCGTATTTTTTCAAGGACTAGTTGAATGGATGTTTAACTCAAGCTTGCAGGTTTATTTGTCGTTTGAATGTTTTGGGTTTTCTAATAAAATGGGGTTTTTGCGATAAGAGGAAATGACAATATGAAAGAACACTTGGAAAGAAATAGGCTTAACTAAGCAAGGCAATAAACTGAGAAAGTGCAAGAACTAAACTTAATCTAATTGACAATTGAGCAAGTAAATTCAAACTATAGAATTGAACTTAAAGAACTAATTGCAGAGAGTAAATTGCAGAGAACTAATTGCATGAAAGTAATTGTAGATTAAAGAAAGCTAGAACAAAACTTGGCTTAAGCACATGGCTTGAAGTGTAATGGAAACAATTATAACAACTTGAAGAAAACAAATGCTTGGAACAAAGTTACCCTAAATTAAACACCAAATCAGTCTATCAAAAGTCTTCCCTTTGCCGTCATACAAAGGATGAGCTATGAACCCCCTAGCTCAAAAATCAACGAAGAAGAAGAACTTCCTAGCTCAGTTTCGGTTCTGCTGTTCTGCTCTTCTCCTGATCTGTCAACCCAACCGATCAGGCCTTCCTCTGATCGGTCATGGGACCGATCAGAGTCCTCTCTGACCGATCAACCGATCGGTCAGTAGCTGAAAGCGATCCCCGAACTCTTCCTTCTCAATCGGTTGCACAACGATCGAACTCAGAATCCATCAAAACGCTTCGAGAACCCCTCTCAACGCTTCAACATCTCCGGCCGAGGAGATCCAGCGATCAACAATGGATCGATCAAGGAAAACAAGACTCTGGCGAAACCCTCACCCGAACTCCTTTAGCTGCGAGAATTGGTTAGAAAAATCAGAACTAGAAACCTTACCTCCGCGATCTGAGATCTTGAAGACAAACTAATTGATGTTGGCCACACGATCTAAAGAAGGAAACAACAAAGAAAAACGATGCAGAAGCGAAGAAATGGCTATCTGAAATCTACTCTGCTACAGGCGAAAAACGCGACACGACCCCTCTGGAGAAGAAGAGGGAATTCTGATTTAAACTTATCCATTTGAATTTCGGACGACTATGATTGTTGCGGACTTATCCAACGGTCAGATCTCATCAGATCTGAATCAAACTCCCCAAATCTTGATCAATGGTCCTGATCTACCTGTCCTTAGCTCGGATCAACTAGATCTGTGGCGGATGGTCCAAATCATCCCTTCTCTTGCTTGGATGGTTGAGATTCTTTAAGGTTGATCCGATGGTCAGATGTGCTCCGATTGGGTTCAAACTTTCAGATCTTAATCTAGGGTCATGATTAGCCCTATCCTGAACTTGGATTGATTGGAAGTTAATGGATGGCTCAGATCTAGCCGTTCATTGAATGGACGGCTCATATTAACCCAATGCTTGATTCCTTTGATCCGGATCCAATGCTGACTCAAGTTTGACCCAATTTGATCTAGGTCCATGATCATTTGAAACCTACAAAATTAGATTCACAATTAATGCCAAAAATATCTCAAATATAGAAAGATTTGAATTAAAAGCCAAAATAGAGGAATACATGAAACCTTAAGTAAATGCAAACTTAAGCATATAAAATGTGGATCAAACATGGATTTTAGAGACTAAAATAATCAACAAAATGGTAGTTATCAACTCCCCCACACTTACTCTTGGGCGTCTCGCACAAGCCAACTAGTTAACCTAAGATGTATCCCCCTAGATTAGTCTCAATCATAGTTAGAAGCAATTGAAAAGAAATTACCTAGGATTGTCAATTCTCAAAAATCTAATCTCAATGGATTAGTACCTTGTCCTTAAATCAACAACATAACATACTTCATCCATCATGACTCATTGAGATGAATTTCACAAAAAACCTTGCAAGGGAAGTTCTAAAGTGCTCTCTTCCTAAGTTCTACATTTAAATGAAAATGGAGCTCACTCAAACACACTCATGGTTCTTGTACTACCATAAGCTTGCTTATTATCTACTCTCCACCATTATTCTTGATTTGGATCCACATCTACAAAAGCTTATTCAAACATGTTTAGAGAAATACGAAATGATAGAAATGAAATAGAAATTCAATGAGCTTGATACCCAAGACTCATGATAAAGAAAATAAAGAGATATGATATGATAAGAAGATATGGCAAAGTAAAGAAAATGATATGATAAGGAAATATGGAAAAGAAATATAGCATGGTAAGCAAATATGGAAAAAGTAAAGAAATATGGAAAAAGTAAAGAAAGTGGAAGACTTGGACACTTAAAAATGTATCCTAATGCACCTTGCCCATTCATGGTATCCTCTAATGAATTCTGAGCTGTGGTGGAGTAGGGAGTAGCTAATTCAAATGAGAACCCTCAAATTTCAGTGCTGAATTCAGGGCTATGTTGTGCCAGCTCGGCTGATAGGTCACTGGACCGATCAGACATTATCTGATCGAACTGGGGATCGGTCTGGACAGCTCCTGATCGGTCTGGTGACCGATCAGGGCTTCAACAGTAGCTGATTCTGCAGATTGTCTCAATGGTTTCTGCCAAGATTCCAAGCTCCCAATCGATAACTCACTCTCGAATACATCTAGCTTCTTGTTTTCATCTTCCATTTCAGAAATTAATCTAACCCCTGACACTTCATGTTTTTCTTTGTCTTTCCTTTTCTTTTCTTTCTTTCTTTTCTTTCTTTTTCAGCTTCTCTTCCTAAGTTCTATTTTTGTTTTCAACTGTTTTTGTTTTTTTTTCTGATTCTGAGATGTTCACATGTTACAACAGCAATCTGAGATGTTCAAACTTTCAAAACTTTCCAGCTTGATAATTTGGAATGAGATCAACCTTTTGTTCCTACTTGATACTTGGTCCAATGGAGCTTATTTTCTCCCATAATTTGAACTCAAAGATATGCCTTTGCTCTCTAACTTTTTTTCTCTCTTTTCAAATCACACAAAAATTTTTTTTTCTTGCAAATGAACTGATGGGTATGCTTGCAACTCATTCTTGATACCAAAAATCCTTCAAACTGGCACACTTTTTTTGTAGGTTGTCAATGCTTGGTTGTCCTCAATTTTATCTTCAAGATTTGATCAAATGCTTGCATCCTCCCCCACACTTATATTTTTGTCCGTCTCGGGCAAATTAACATCAAGAAACATTAAAGCACCCAAGCCCAATAAAAATACTATGATGAACATGAATGATTAGGGAAGGAAAATAGAATTTAAAATAGATAAACAAATAAAATTGCAACAATGATACGAGAAAGGAAACAAAGTCATTCACCTCTATAAATGTGGTACAATCATAGAAATATAGCTTTGAAAGAACCTAAGCAAGTTCTAGAGCACAATCGCATATGTGCATCACAAAAGTTAGGCCAATCCTCACTAGGTAAAAAGAATTCATCTCAAGTCATCAATCTAGAGTCCATAACTAAGAAGTACTCAAGCAACCAAGAATATTCATCCAATGGCTCAAATCCTAAGTTTTAACAACCAAATTTAATTTACTTTCAAGGGACTCTAAAATGATATAAGAAAATCTAGATGGATACATTTATTCCAATTCATGCAAGAAGTAAAATGTCAAAAGGGATAAAATGGTATCTACAATGACTCTTTATTCATTTTGCACTAACCAAGCATTTATTAACAAGAACTCATTTTAAAAGAAAATTTCCTTCCACAAAATATAAAAATGAAACATGCAATAAAAGAAAATGCAAGAAAGAACAAATTCCCCTTTATTTCTGGCGGTCGGAGTCTATCAAGAAATAATCTCAATTGCGGTAGTGGAGGAGTATGAGTGGTTGAGAGAGCATCCTTCATTTGATCAATGTCATGGTGTATTGCTCCCCCACACTTAAACTTCACAGAAAAATGTTTAGGTGGCCGAAGACGATTAAGGTACAACATCCATTAAAGAGGTGGAGTGCTTGAATCAAAGTAAGATCTACTCCTCCCTCTTGATGCTTTTTGGAAGTCTTTCCAGGAGGTTGGAGTCTGTTTAGAAGGAGCACCCACTCCAAAAGCCTACGTGACCCTGCAAAACCATACAATACCTCCCTCAAGCGTGCAGGGTAAGAAAGGATCGAAATTCCATCAGTCTCTATATAAAATTTATCCAAAAATGCATCACATCCAATAAAATCAATCTTGGGTACCTCAATGAATTTTTCACAAACAGTATCAAGAAGGGGTATATCAAGAAACTCCTCGCAACCAATGAAATCAATTTTGGGTACCTCTATTAGTTTTTCACAAACAGTATCAAGAAGGGGTATATCAAGAAACTCCTCGCAACCAATGAAATCAATTTTGGGTACCTCTATTAGTTTTTCACAAACATTTTCTACACAGGATCTATCAAGAAATTCATCATCTTCAACAAGATCAATTTTAGGTACCTCAATGGAATTTTCACAATTATTCTCTACAAAAGATGTATTCAGACATGCTTCATATTCAGCAAAATTAAGCCTAGGTTCTTCTACAAATTTTGCACAATCAATCTCCACATAAGAACTATCAAGTAATGTATCATTTTCAACAAAATCATCCTTAGGTACCTCAATGAAATTTTCACAATCAATTTCAGCATAAGATGTATCAAGGAATTCATCACAATGAACAAAATCAATTTTAGGCACCTCTAAAAATTTTTCACAATCAATCTCTACATGGAATGTATCAACAAATGTATCACAACCAACAAGATCAACACAGGGTACCTCTATGGATTTTTCACAATTAATTTCTGCAAAAGATATATCAAGAATTCCATCACAGCAAACAAACTCAACCCTAGGTACCTCTATGAGTTCTTCTAAAGAAATAGGAGAAATATTTACGTGATCATGCTGAAAAATACCTGGAGGTTCTACAAGAGTAGATGTAACTGTGGTCTCCTCCTGGTCATGTACAAGCTTCACATAAGGCTCAGGTTCTGGTGGACATTCAACTAACTCAGGTGATTCTTGGGTTCTTGGTTCCACCATGCAAGTCCCTATACTTTCTTGTTTGCCCTCTGCATCTTCTAATGTATCCATCACTGTTGGTGGTCCCTGGGGCTCAGTGCAATCCCCTACACTTGTAGAATCATCTACAACACACACTTCATCGACAATATCTACAACAACCATAGAAAAGTTAGGACCAACATCAGCTATATCATCACAAAATGAAAGACTAGAAAGATCACAAAATAAAAGACTAGAAAGATCCTGTAGTGCTTCAGAATCAAATTCAAGGTTGTCACAAGCTTTTCTATCAATCTCCTCCACTGCCTCTATAGATAATGGCTCCTAAATAGATATGGGTGTAACACCCGTTTTTTTTTTCATAAAGCGGCGTTACGTTAACATGAGTAGGGCAAGTAGACATCATAAGGCAGCGGAATAACTTTATTCTTACACATACATGCCCTACTACCATTCTTAACATAATGACATGGAAACTTTGCATATTGACTTCATACTTAAGCATCATATCATGTCATACTTAACATCACCTCATAGAGTTTCATAAGTCATTATTCAAGCATTCAAGCATATAAGTAACCAAAGTAAAGTTCTAGCATAAACGGTAAACATATGGTTTCCTGGGCCAAGTCACTACCACACACATGCGTTCTTGCCCTCCTGCTGCTTCCTCATTGTCCCCTTGAATGATCTGCGGTATAAGGAAATAAGACTATAAGCACACAGGCTTAGTAAGACTCTTTCCTACTCACAAAAACCATTCATCATCTCATAATGAGCACATGAAACATTAACATACTTGGTGCTCTACTCAGAACATAACAACTTGAATCACTTATCATATACTTGACATGGCATGAACATAAACATAAGTGAACATTCCTAGCATGGCATGAGACATGGCATAAACGTAAACATAGTAAACATTCTAAGCATGGCATGCTACATGACATAAACATAAACATAATAGACATTCCTAGCATGGCATAATACATGGTATAAACATAACATAATAAACATTCTTAACATGGTATAATACATGGTATAAACATAACATAATAAACATTCTTAACATGGTATAATACATGGTATAAACATGTCTATAAGGTGTAAACCAACCTGTATGGCATAAACATAGGCATACTCCCTATCATAGCATATGAGCATCTTCTTAACATAATCATGACATAGATCATTTACTCTCATGCATATTTCTTAAGATGAAGCGTAAGCATAAAATCTTATTAGCATAGCATAATGCATAACATGAATGAATGCATGAGTGGAATGCATATACATAAGGATGCTTAACTTTTTAAAAACATACTTTTAAATGTTTAAACATAATCATCATATCATTGGGGTCCCCGGCTTGTACCACATACATACATCATAAGCGCGCATCCCTAGCAAATCCGAGGTAGCGAGCCCCGACCTACTAGGGTAAGGACAGCATAGTCGGTAGTCCCGAACCGAGGCGTTCTTAAGGAGCCCATCCCTGTTGCACAGCTCCGGTAGTGCCAGAACCGTGGACAGCATAGTCGGTAGTCCATAACCGGGGCGTTCTTAAGGTGCCCATCCCTTGGACCCATACTTCGGTCCGGTACAAGCCCATTCATAAAGTAAAATACTTTACATGTTTCATCATTCAGAAGACATTCATAGCATAACCATGTTACATAAAGCATGACTTAACACATGCTTGTCCTTTCATTGTTCATACTTATTGCATAGCATCATAATGCCTGGAAGGCATGAGCATTATCTTCATTCATAAACATGGTATACATCTTCTTTCATAAACATGGCATGCATCTTTATTCATTCAACATGGCATGCATCATTCTTATCATGAACATAAACATAACATACTTATCATGGCATCGTTCTTATCATGAACATAAACATAACATACTTATCATGGCATCATTCTTATCATGAACATAAACCTAACATACTTATCATGGCATCATTCTTATCATGAACATAAACCTAACATACTTATCATGGCATCATTCTTATCATGAACATACACAATAACATAGCATGGTTCTTAACATAACATGAGCATATAACATAGCATGGTTCTCAACATAACATAAGCATACATAGGTAGGACTTCCATAAACATGCTACCTACTATCCAAGCGCATGGCATAGAACATAAGACATTCATAAATAACCCTATTAAGCATGGCATCCAATCATAAACATACAAACATAAAACATGGTGCTTGAGGTTAGGGTTATAGGTAACTTAATTTCTACCACATGCTTGAACCTATATATATACTTCATAATAAGCATAACCCATGATTCTTCGAACCCTAACTCCACCCCAAACCCTAGATACATGGCTTGGCCGAATCCTGTAAGGTGGAGTTCCATCAATTCCATAAACATGTAAGATAGCATAAGGTAAAGGAACAACCATACCTTATCCATAAGACCATAGGAAGCCATTAGGGATCATGATTAGGGTTGACCCTAACCTTTAGCCCTCCTTCCTAGGGCTGACCGAAACCTATAAGGGCATGGGTGCATGGAAAAATTCCATTAAGATCCCCAATCAACCATTAAACACCAACCATACCATACCATAGGGGCCATTAGGGCCCTTACTTGAGGAAAGCCCTGACTTTTGCCCTACTATCCAACTTGGCCGAAACTTGTGGGGTCACAAAGCCTTGTAAAAGTTCACATAAGTCACCCTCAATCTCCCTTATATCATGATAATACACAAAACACATGCTTGAGGGTTTAGATTCAACCCTACCCATGGGTTCATGGGATTGGCCGAAACCCTAGGGGATCCTAGGGTACCCCAAAAATTCTCAAAAATTATATTTAATCTCTAAACATCATGAGAGCACATTAGAAAACATGATGAAGATTTTTAGCATCATCATGGACCCAAAAATCCTAGTGGCCGAAACCTAGGTTGGGGTTCATGTCTTCTTTTCTTTTTTTCCCAACATAAAATCTCAAACAACTTCATATTAAGCTAAAATCTAAAAGGAACTATTATACCACAGGTGAGGGAGTCTTACCTTGGTTAATCTTGATTTTTAGACCTTAAAAGAGAAGGAAATTGTAAATCCCTTGGACACTTGAACCCCCTTGCCCTTGTAGCCTTGGAAAACCTTTAGATCTTGGTGATGAAAGCTTCTTGTGGGGCTTTTCCAATGGAGAACCTCTCCTTGAGGTTTCGGCTAGGATGAGGGAGGAGGAGGAAGAAAAATGAAATTGATGGAAGGAAGAAGGTAACTCCCAAACCCCCTTCTTTATAACCCATTAAGGAGGGTAAGTGAAGAGTCATGGTGTCTTTTCCTCTTCCCTTAAGCCTTAACCAAACTCCATTTCATTTCCTCATAGCACTCCCTTGCTAGGTGAATTGGTTAGAGCATGCATGGTTGTACAAAAGGTCCAAGGTTCAAATCCTTGGTCCATGCACTAATTTTTATTTTATTTTTCTATTATTTTCCCCAAAATTCCGAAAATTCTCTAGAAATTTCCTCATAATTATGTTAATATTTCTCATTAAAACCCCTTTATATTTATATTAATTTTTACCTAAAATTTACCCATAATCATGGTACTAGAAAGCCCATATAAGGCCCATTAGTACTTAACTTCTCAATTTAAATAGGAAACCATGCTAAAACTCACCCATAATCATACTAATATTCCTAATTAAAATCCATTTATATTTATATTAAATTCTACCTAAAATTCTCCAATAATTATGGTACTAAAAAGCCCATATAAGGCCCATTAGTACTTAGTTTTCTCAATTTAAATGAGAAAATATGGATTTCTAGGCCAAATTTTGTATTAATATTTCTAGGTCCCTCGGAAAATTATCTAGACATGCTCAATATTTTTAAGAAAATATTAATAGAATTTTCCGGGTCATTACAATCCCCCATACCTCGTGAAAGTTCGTCCTCGAACTTAGAATAGCTCCGGGTACTTGCGCCTCATCTCGTCCTCGCGTTCCCAGGTAGCTTCTTCGAACCGTTGACTTTGCCATAGGACCTTGACTAAGGGTACCTCCTTACTCCTTAGCTTCATGACTTCCCTATCCAAAATCTGTATGGGTCTGCTCTCATAACTTAGGTCCTCCTGCACTTGTACTGTCTGTGGCTCGATCACTTGGTTTGTATTTGGGATACACTTTTTAAGCAAGGACACATGGAATACGTTTTGGATAGCTGACATCTCTGGAGGCAGCTCTAGCTCATATGCCACTTTACCGACTCTTTTCAGAATCAGGTACGGCCCCACATAGCGCGGACTTAGTTTTCCTTTCTTCCCAAATCTTGTCACCCCCTTCATAGGAGCCACTTTGAGAAACACCCAATCTCCAACATTAAATTCCAGTGGTCTACGCCGGACATCGGCATAACTCTTCTGCCGGCTCTGAGCAGTTTCTATCCGTTGTCGAATATTCTGTATAGCTCGGGTGGTGGTGTCGATAACGTCTGTTGTGAGCCCCATTTCCTTCTTTTCACCACCCTCGTACCAACAGATCGGTGACCTATATCTCCTCCCATATAAGGCTTCATAAGGTGTCATTCCGATAGTAGCTTGGTAGCTATTATTGTAAGCGAATTCCGCTAAGCATAGATACCGACACCAACTTCCCTTGAAATCTAGGGCACAAGCTCTCAACATATCTTCTAGTATTTGATTCACCCGTTCAGTTTGCCCGTCAGTCTGAGGGTGAAAGGCGGTGCTAAATCGCAATTTAGTGCCGAGAGACTTCTGAACGCATTCCCAAAAATGCGAAGTAAAGCGACCATCCCTATCTGAGATGATGGTCTTGGGAACTCCATGAAGCCTAATTACTTCCTTAACGTATAATTGAGCCAGTTGCTCAATCGAATAAGTCATCTTGATCGCCAAGAAGTGAGCAGACTTTGTCAGCCTGTCCACAATTACCCATATTGCATCATATCCATTCGTAGTCCTGGGAAGCCCTGAAATGAAATCCATAGAGATATCTTCCCATTTCCACTCCGGAATTGCAAGTGGCTGCAGAACTCCTCCGGGTCGTTGGTGTTCTGCTTTTACTTGCTGGCAAGTCCTGCAAGTACTAACATACCGAGCTACATCCCTCTTCATACCAGACCACCAAAACTTCTCCTTCAGATCCTGATATATCTTGGTGGATCCTGGATGCATCGAATAAGGGGTTCCGTGAGCTTCTGCCAGTATCTCCTTTCGAAGCTCCGGATCATTAGGGATACATAGACGATCCCTAAGGTAGAGTACTCCCCCTTTGGCTATATGAAAACCATCGCCCCTTCCTTCTAGGATCTCCTGTTTTATTTTCTGAAGACTCAGATCACCATTTTGTTTTTCCAGTATGTCCTCAAATAGCGTGGGTAATATTGTCATGGTTAACTCCATGATATACTTGCACGCATACATCATAATCATAATCATATACTTATTGTGATTCTGGGTAAACCGACTCACATTATGCTTCCAAAACATTAGTCCTCAACCTGGGTTTATGAATTGTATTAGCCCATATTTGTCGTATGGTTACTATAGGGTAGATAAGATCTTATTTATTATATCACTAAAAATTTATTTATCAAGTCTTATAAGTCTATATACAAAACTATCCTCACTCAGTGAGCTAGATGGGCCGCCATCATACCCATAATAAAGAACATCATAGCGATGACTACCACCCCCTCGCTCATCTCCACTTGGCCTGCCCCCCCTTGGCCTGCCTCAGGATCTTCTACCGTTTCCATCGGGTCTTCTTCTTCAATCTCGAGAACCTCCTTGGCCACTCCAAGGTTTTCCTCGAACATCCCGGGGTCTTCCTCAAACATCTCGAGTATCTCGGGATCCTCCTCGAATGGCTCAGATCTTCCTCAAACATCTCGAGCATCTCGGGATCCTCCTCGAATGGCTCGGGATCTTCCTCGTATATCTCAGGATCCTCTTCGGACGGCTCGGAATCCGCTTCGTACCTCTCGGGATCCTCCTCAAACGGCTCGGGATCCTCTTCGTACATCTCCGGATCTTCCTCAAACATCTCATGATCCTCCTCCGAGTCCCCCAGGTCTTCCGGGAACTCATGGCGAAGAAGTTGCTTACATAATTGCGTGTATGAGAGACGACATCCGTGCTGCCCCCGATGACCCCTCTCGCCCCCCAAGCCCCCTATGTGCACCCCCCATAGATCTGATCGAGGCCACAATACTAACCTCTGCCTTCAGTTCGCTTACCGGCTTATCTGTTCGGATCCGAATGATTGTCTGGTCAGAGCGAATGGAGCTCCGAAGGCTAGAGGTCGGACGGCGAGGTGAGGCCAATGGCGACCCGCCATGCCCGACGTCGACCTCGACCTCCGTCATACTAGTCTTCCATCTCGTGGATTTTCCTCCAGGATTGAACTCTAGGCTAAATCTATTCTTTGTCCTGATACCATTGAGCTATCTCATGGTATTCACAAAGAACAGATTAAGCGGCAGAGCGAATCCTAAGGATCCAGAGTAAACCGCCGGCGATGTGTGCCGCCTGGCCCTTGTAAATATCATGACGGACTCTCCTGGTTCAGAAACCGATAATAACCATGGCTGAATCTACGATCGACTTACCACTTCCTCTATTCGTCCCATCAGCTCGCGGCATCTCTCAGTGTAGTTCTCATGCAACATCTGGAATTGGAAAAAAAATGACATAGTTAGTACTAAACCGACCATGTCAGTACAGAACCATTTTTTTCAATTCGCAAATATATACAGAGAAAAACACACGCAAATCGGTTTCTTCTACCCTAGTGATTAAAATATATAGCAACTTTTCCTACTCTTAAATTCTAAATATTTGATTCATGGAAGAAGATAAAATATCGTTCATAGTTCATATCCTAAAGTACTTTTCATCATAAACATCGTTCATACTTGCATATTCTAAAATCATAAAACATCTTACTACTATAAGATATGTAAAGAGATACTTACTTGGAAGCGGCAGGAAGAGGGCTTGATGTGTGTGTAGTGAGATGGTAACCGCTCTGATACCAACCTGTAACGCCTGCTTTTTTTTCATAAAGCGGCGTTACGTTAACATGAGTAGGACAAGTAGACATCATAAGGCAGCAGAATAACTTTATTCTTACACATACATGCCCTACTACCATCTTAACATAATAACATGGAAACATGGCATATTAACTTTTTACTTAAGCATCATATCATGTCATACTTAACATCACCTCATAGAGTTCCATAAGTCATTATTCAAGCATTCAAGCATATAAGTAACCAAAGTAAAGTTCTAGCATAAACGGTAAACATATGGTTTCCTGGGCCAAGTCACTACCACTCACATGCGTTCTTGCCCTCCTGCTGCTTCCTCATTGTCCCCTTGAATGATTTGCGGTATAAGGAAATAAGACTATAAGCACACAGGCTTAGTAAGACTCTTTCCTACTCACAAAAACCATTCATCATCTCATAATGAGCACATGAAACATTAACATACTTGGTGCTCTACTCAGAACATAACAACTTGAATCACTTATCATATACTTGACATAGCATGAACATAAACATAAGTAGACATTCCTAGCATGGCATGAGACATGGCATAAACGTAAAGATAGTAAACATTCTAAGCATGGCATGCTACATGGCATAAACATAAATATAATAGACATTCCTAGCATGGCATAATACATGGTATAAACATAACATAATAAACATTCTTAACATGGTATAATACATGGTATAAACATAACATAATAAACATTCTTAACATGGTATAATACATGGTATAAACATGTCTATAAGGTGTAAACCAACCTGTATGGCATAAACATATGCATACTCCCTATCATAGCATATGAGCATCTTCTTAACATAATCATGACATAGATCATTTACTCTCATGCATATTTCTTAACATGAAGCGTAAGCATAAAATCTTATTAGCATAACATAATGCATAACATGAATGAATGCATGAGTGGAATTCATATACATAAGGATGGTTAACTTTTTAAAAACATACTTTTAAATGTTTAAACATAATCATCATATCATTGGGGTCCCCGGCTTGTACCACATACATACATCATAAGCGCGCATCCCTAGCAAATCCGAGGTAGCGAGCCCCGACCTACTAGGGTAAGGACAGCATAGTCGGTAGTCCCCGAACCGAGGCGTTCTTAAGGAGCTCATCCCTGTTGCACAGCTCCGGTAGTGCCAGAACCGTGGACAGCATAGTCGGTAGTCCATAACCGGGGCGTTCTTAAGGTGCCCAACCCGTGGACCCATACTTCGGTCCGGTACAAGCCCATTCATAAAGTAAAATACTTTACATGTTTCATCATTCAGAAGACATTCATAACATAACCATGTTACATAAAGCATGACTTAACACATGCTTGTCCTTTCATTGTTCATACTTATTGCATAGCATCATAATGCCTGGAAGGCATGAGCATTATCTTCATTCATAAACATGGTATGCATCTTCTTTCATAAACATGGCATGCATCTTTATTCATTCAACATGGCATGCATCATTCTTATCATGAACATTGTAACGCCCGCTTTTTTTTTTCCATAAAGCGGCGTTACGTTAACATACTTAGGGCATGTAGACATCATAATGCAGCGGAAACCTTTAACTTACACCTACATGCACTTACTACCCTTCCTAACATCATAACGTGGGAACTTGGCATATTAACTTTATACTTAGCATCATATCATGTCATACTTGGCATCATGTCATATCTAGCATCATGGCATACTTAGCATCATGTCATAGAGTCACATTCAAGCCCATAATAGTAAAGGTAAAGTTCTGTCATAAGACGAGCAAACATATTGCTCCTTGGCCAAGTCACTATCACACACATGCTTTAAGGCCCTCCTGCTGCTTCCTTACTGTCCCCTTGCGTGATCTGCGGTATAAGAAAATAAGACTATAAGGACACAGGCTTAGTAAGACTCTTTCCTACTCACTAAAACCATTCATCACTTAATCATGAGCACATGAAACATTATCATACTTAGTGCTTTACTTAGAACATAAGCCTTCATGCTCACTTAGCATGCATTCAACATGGCATGAACATAATCTTAATCACATTCGTAGCATGGCATAAACATAAACTTAAAACATTCACGGCATGGCATAGTACGTGGCATAGACATAAACATAATAAGCATAACCTCATAAACATTCTTAGTATGAACCTAAAAAAAATCCTGGCATCCTAACTTAGCACAAACATAATTAAATCATGGCTTCATAAATTAGCATGAACATAAATAAAATCATGGCATTCTA
This sequence comes from Boesenbergia rotunda, assembly GCA_024364735.1. Classification (NCBI taxonomy): domain Eukaryota; kingdom Viridiplantae; phylum Streptophyta; class Magnoliopsida; order Zingiberales; family Zingiberaceae; genus Boesenbergia; species Boesenbergia rotunda. Next base: position 188,132 of record JAGFNQ010004075.1, read on the forward strand.
ACTTAGCATAAACATAATGAAATCATGGCATCATAATCTAGCATGAACATAAATAAAATCATGGCATCCTAACCTAGCATAAACATAATTAAATCATGGCTTCATAAATTAGCATGGACATAAATAAAATCATGACATTCTAACTTAGCATAAACATAATGAAATCATGGCATCATAATCTAGCATGAACATAAATAAAATCATGGCATCCTAACCTAGCATAAACATAATTAAATCATGGTTTCATAAATTAGCATGGACATAAATAAAATCATGGCGTTCTAACTTAGCATAAACATAATTAAATCATGGCATCATAATTAACATGAACATACTTTGCATTAACATACCTTGCATAAACATACTTTTCCTAAACATACTTTTCATAAACATACTTTTCATAACATAATGCATAACATGAATGGATGTATGTGACAATTGTGCATATATATATAAGGATGCTTAATCTTTAAAACATGCTTTTAAATACTTTAACATAATCATAACATTCATTGGGCCCTGGCTTGTACCACATTCATACATCATATGCGCGCATCCCTAAGTAAATATGAGGTAGCTAATCTCGACCTACTAGGGTAAGGACAGCTTCATCGGTAGTCCGAACCGTAAGGACAGCTTCATCGGTAGTCCCAAACCATGGACAGCTTCATCGGTAGTCCAGAACCGTAGACCTTACTTAGGTTCGGTACAAGCCCATAAAATAAAATAAAATGCTTTCACATGCTTTTTCATTCATCATCATTCATAGCATATTCATTCATTCATCATACTTAACATCATCGTTATGCCTTAAAGGCATGAACTTTAACTTCATTCTTCATTTTTCATTCTTAAACATGGCATATGTACACATCATTCATAAAGCATGGCATACATACATATCATTCATAAGACATGGCATACATACATTTCATTTATAAAACATGGCATACATACATATTATTCATAGAACATGGCATACCTACATAACATTCATAAATCATGGCACATGTCTAAACATTGATGACCTAATCATATAGTTCATGACATATAAACTAAGGGTTTGGTTAACATAGAAATTCTTCCACCTTACTTAAACATACATCTTAGTATCCTAAACCCAAGCATCTTTGTAGGTTTAACCCAACCCTAGCCCTAGGTTAGGTCCTTGGCTGAAAGCCCCAAGGAACCATAGGTCCATGAAACTTCACATAACTTTCCAACAACATCTCATACATACATACTAGGCCATAGGAAACATTTGATCCCATTCTTAAGGCCAACCCTAATCCTTTATCCCTAATCTTGCTCTTGGACGAAACTTCAAGGCCATGGGGGCATAGAAAAATTCCATTAAAACCCCAAATCAATTGCTTAAACACCAACCATACCCTACCATAGGGCCATTGGGGCCCTTACATGAAATAAGTCCTAACTTTCCACCCTATTAGGGTACTTGGCCGAAACCTATAGGGTCTCTAGGCCATGGGAAACATTCACATAAACACCCTCCATCTCCCTATATCATGATAATACATCAAACATACACTTGAGGTTTTAGACCCAACCCTACCCATGGGTTATTGATATTGGCCGAAACCTTAGGGTATCCTAGGGTACCCCAAAAATTCTCAAAAATTATATTTAATCTCTAGACATCATGAGAGAACATTAAACAACATTATCAAGATTTTTAGCATCATCATGGACCCTAAAACCTAGTGGCCCAAACCCATAGGGTCTCTAGGGTGCTTGGTTTTGTTTCTTTCAACATCAAGTCCAAAAACCAACCAATAAATCATGCTAAAACATAAGGAACTATTATACCACAGGTGAGGGAGTCTTACCTTGGTTGATCTTGATTTTTAAACCTTAAAAGAGAAGGAAATTGTAAAATCTTTGGACCCTTGAACCCCCTTGTCCTTGTATCCTTGGGAAGCCTTTAGATCTTGGAGATGAGACCTTCTTGTGGAGCTTTTCCAAGGGAGAATCACCCTTGTGGTGTTCGGCTAGGATGAGGGAGGAGGGAGGAAGAAAATGCAATTGATGGAAGGAAGAAGTAACTCCCAAACCCCCCTCTTTATAACTCATCAAGGAGGCAAATGAAGAGTCTCTTCATGACCCTTCATCTTTTTCTAAGACTTAACCAATATCCACTTCATTCCCTCATAACATTCCCTTGCTAGGTGAGTTGGTTAGAGCATGCATGGTTGTACAAGAGGTCCAAGGTTCAATCCTTGGTCCATGCACCTTATTTTTATTTTATTTTCCTTTTTATTTCCCTAAAATTCCGAAAATCCTCTAAAAATCCCCCCATAATTATGTTAATATTTCCCATTAGAATCCTTTATATTTATATAAATTTTCACCTAAAATCCACCAATAATTTTGGTACTAAAAAGCCCATATAAGGCCCATTAGTGCCCTTTTTCCCAATTTAAATGAGAAAACATGGATTTTCTACGCCAAAGTTCGCATTAATATTTCTAGGTTCCTCGGAAAATTATCTAGACATACTTAATATTTTAAGGAAATATTAAGAGAATTTTTCGGGTCGTTACAATCCCCCATACCTCATGAAAGTTCGTCCTTGAACTTAGAACAACTCCGGGTACTTGCGCCTCATCTCATCCTCGCGTTCCCAGGTAGCTTCCTCGAACCATTGACTTTGCCATAAGACCTTGACTAAGGGTACCTCCTTATTCCTCAGCTTCTTGACCTCCCTATCCAAAATCTGGATGGGTCTGCTCTCATAACTTAGGTCCTCTTGCTCTTGCACTGTCTGCGGCTCGATCACTTGGTCCATATTTGGGATACACTTTTTAAGCATGGACACATGGAATACGTTATGAATAGCTGACATCTCGGGAGGCAGCTCTAGCTCGTATGCCACCCTACCCACTCTTTTCCGAATCAGGTACGACCCCACATAGCGCGGACTTAATTTTCCTTTCCTCCCAAATCTTGTCACCCCCTTCATAGGAGCCACCTTTAGAAACACCCAATCTCCAACATTAAACTCCAGGGGTCTACGCCGGACATCGACATAACTCTTCTGCCGGCTCTGAGCAGTTTCTATCCGTTGTCGAATATTCTGTATAGCTTGGGTGGTGCTGTTGATGATATCCGTTGTGAGCCCCATCTCCTTCTTTTCACCACCCTCGTACCAACAGATCGGAGACCTACATCTCCTCCCATACAACGCTTCATAAGGTGCAATTCCAATAGTAGCTTGGTAGCTATTGTTGTACGTGAATTCCGCTAAGCATAGATATCGACACCAGCTTCCTTTGAAATCCAAGGTACACGCTCGCAACATGTCATCTAGTACTTGATTCACCCGTTCAGTTTGCCCATCAGTCTGAGGGTGAAAGGCGGTGCTAAATCGTAATTTAGTGCCGAGAGACTTCTGAACACACTCCCAAAAATGTGAAGTAAAGCGACCATCCCTATCTGAGATGATGGTCTTGGGAACTCCATGGAGTCTGATTATCTCCTTAACATATAATTGAGCCAGTTGCTCAATCGAATAAGTCATCTTGATTGCTAAGAAGTGAGCAGACTTAGTAACCTGTCCACAATGACCCATATCGCATCATATCCGTTCGTAGTCCTGGGAAGCCCCGAAATAAAATCCATAGAGATGTCTTCCCATTTCCACTCCGGAATCACGAGTGGCTGCAGAACTCCTCCGGGTCGCTGGTGTTCTGCCTTTACTTGCTGGCAAGTCATGCAAGTACTAACATGCTGAGCCACATCCCTCTTCATACCTGACCACCAAAACCTCTCCTTCAGATCCTGATACATCTTGGTGGAACCTAGATGCATCGAATAAGGGTTTCGTGAGCTTCCGTCAGTATTTTCCTTCGAAGCTCTGGATCATTAGGGATACATAGACAATCCCTAAGGTATAGTACTCCCCCTTCGGCGATACGAAAACCATCACCCTTTCCTTCGAGGGTCTCCTGTTTTATTTTCTGGAGACTCGGATCACCATTTTGTTTCACCAATATGTCCTCACATAGCGCGGGTGATATTGTCGTGGTTAACTCCATGATATACTTGCACGCATACATTATAATCATAATCATATACTTTTGTGATTCGGGGTAAACCGACTCACCTTATGCTTCCAAAACATTAGTCCTTAACCTGGGTTTATAATTTGTATTAGCCCATATTTGTCGTGTGGTTGCAATAGGGTAGATAAGATCTTATTTATTATATTACCATAAAATAACTTAAGGTAATCTTATATATTATATATAAGATAATAGTGAAACATACGTTGATAAGTCTAATATTTATAATTATCCTATATTAGTACACACTCTCATATTATTATCATTTGCTTTATATAATAGAACATAATTATATTATATGATTGGTAACTCATATAATGTACAGGTTATATAACATTATGTTAATACTAGGTTCACCTTAATTACTAATATTATGATGGTGCTCAATTAACACTATGTTTATGAACATAAGGTTGAGTCACACTTATGACTAATTGTGTTATGTCTAACTTAGACCTAATGTATAAGGTAGAATACTTATACATGATGGTCTTATGATGTGACTTAAGATAGGCTATGATATAAGGTATGTTGAGCATCAGGTCGACGATGAAGTAGTCTCATTAATCCTATTACTCTGTCTTCTAGCCATGCTTCTCTTCATAAAAGACAAGTGCGACTAGTATAAGTCTTGGTTATTCCTACCCGCATATTAAATCCTAAAGTGTTTGGTTTCATAATAAAATATAAGATAAAGTATCATTCATAGTTATATATCCTAAAGTACATTTCATCATAAAACATTGTTCATACTTGCATATTCTAGAACCATAAGAGAACATAAGGTATCTTAAAAGTGCTTACTATCATAAGATATGCAAAGAGGTACTTACTTGGAAGCGGCAGGAAGAGGGTTTGATGTGTGTGTAGTGAGATGACAACTGCTCTGATACCAACCTGTAACGTCCACTTTTTTTTTTCCATAAAGCGGCGTTACGTTAACATACTTAGGGCATGTAGACATCATAATGCAGCGGAAACCTTTAACTTACACCTACATGCACTTACTACCCTTCCTAACATCATAACATGTGAACTTGGCATATTAACTTTATACTTAGCATCATATCATGTCATACTTGGCATCATGTCATATCTAGCATCATGTCATACTTAGCATCATGTCATACTTAGCATCATGTCATAGAGTCACATTCAAGCCCATAATAGTAAAGGTAAAGTTCTGTCATAAGACGAGCAAACATATTGCTCCTTGGCCAAGTCACTATCACACACATGCTTTAAGGCCCTCCTGCTGCTTCCTTACTGTCCCCTTGCGTGATCCGCGGTATAAGAAAATAAGACTATAAGCACACAGGCTTAGTAAGACTCTTTCCTACACACTAAAACCATTCATCACTTAATCATGAGCACATGAAACATTATCATACTTAGTGCTTTACTTAGAACATAAGCCTTCATGCTCACTTAGCATACATTCAACATGGCATGAACATAAACTTAATCACATTCGTAGCATGGCATAAACATAAACATAAAACATTCACGGCATGGCATAGTACTTGACATAGACATAAACATAATAAGCATAACCTCATAAACATTCTTAGTATGAACCTAAATAAAATCCTGGCATCCTAACTTAGCACAAACATAATTAAATCATGGCTTCATAAATTAGCATGAACATAAATAAAATCATGGCATTCTAACTTAGCATAAACATAATGAAATCATGGCATCATAATCTAGCATGAACATAAATAAAATCATGGCATCCTAACCTAGCAGAAACACAATTAAATCATGGCTTCATAAATTAGCATGGACATAAATAAAATCATGGAATTCTAACTTAGCATAAACATAATGAAATCATGGCATCATAATCTAGCATGAACATAAATAAAATCATGGCATCCTAACCTAGCATAAACATAATTAAATCATGTCTTCATAAATTAGCATGGACATAAATAAAATCATGGCGTTCTAACTTATCATAAACATAATTAAATCATGGCATCATAATTAACATGAACATACTTTGCATTAACATACCTTGCATAAACATACTTTTCCTAAACATACTTTTCATAAACATACGTTTCATAACATAATGCATAACATGAATGGATGCATGTGACAATTGTGCATATATATATAAGGATGCTTAATCTTTAAAACATGCTTTTAAATACTTTAACATAATCATAACATTCATTGGGCCCTGGCTTGTACCACATTCATACATCATATGCGCGCATCCCTAAGTAAATACGAGGTAGCTAATCTCGACCTACTAGGGTAAGGACAGCTTCATCGGTAGTCCCGAACCGTAAGGACAGCTTCATCGGTAGTCCCAAACCGTGGACAGCTTCATCGGTAGTCCAGAACCGTGGACTTTACTTAGGTCCGGTACAAGCCCATAAAATAAAATAAAATGCTTTCACATGCTTTTTCATTCATCATCATTCATAGCATATTCATTCATTCATCATACTTAACATCATCGTTATGCCTTAAAGGCATGAACTTTAACTTCATTCTTCATTTTTCATTCTTAAACATGGCATATGTACACATCATTCATAAAGCATGGCATACATACATATCATTCATAAGACATGGCATACATACATTTCATTTATAAAACATGGCATACATACATATTATTCATAGAACATGGCATACCTACATAACATTCATAAATCATGGCACATGTCTAAACATTGATGACCTAATCATATAGTTCATGACATATAAACTAAGGGTTTGGTTAACATAGAAATTCTTCCACCTTACTTAAACATACATCTTAGTAACCTAAACCCAAGCATCTTTGTAGGTTTAACCCAACCCTAGCCCTAGGTTAGGTCCTTGGCCGAAAGGCCCAAGGAACCATAGGTCCATGAAACTTCACATAACTTTCCAACAACATCTCATACATACATACTAGGCCATAGGAAACATTTGATCCCATTCTTAAGGCCAACCCTAATCCTTTATCCCTAATCTTGCTCTTGGACGAAACTTCAAGGCCATGGGGGCATAGAAAAATTCCATTAAAACCCCAAATCAATTGCTTAAACACCAACCATACCCTACCATAGGGCCATTGGGGCCCTTACTTGAAATAAGTCCTAACTTTCCACCCTATTAGGGTACTTGGCCGAAACCTATAGGGTCTCTAGGCCATGGGAAACATTCACATAAACACCCTCCATCTCCCCTATATCATGATAATACATCAAACATACACTTGAGGTTTTAGACCCAACCCTACCCATGGGTTATTGATATTGGCCGAAACCTTAGGGTATCCTAGGGTACCCCAATAATTCTCAAAAATTATATTTAATCTCTAGACATCATGAGAGAACATTAAACAACATTATCAAGTTTTTTAGCATCATCATGGACCCTAAAACCTAGTGGCCCAAACCCATAGGGTCTCTAGGGTGCTTGGTTTTGTTTCTTTCAACATCAAATCCAAAAACCAACCAATAAATCATGCTAAAACATAAGGAACTATTATACCACAGGTGAGGGAGTCTTACCTTGGTTGATCTTGATTTTTAAACCTTAAAAGAGAAGGAAATTGTAAAATCTTTGGACCCTTGAACCCCCTTGTCCTTGTATTCTTGGGAAGCCTTTAGATCTTGGAGATGAGACCTTCTTGTGGAGCTTTTCCAAGGGAGAATCACCCTTGTGGTGTTCGGCTAGGATGAGGGAGGAGGGAGGAAGAAAATGCAATTGATGGAAGGAAGAAGTAACTCCCAAACCCCCCTCTTTATAACTCATCAAGGAGGCAAATGAAGAGTCTCTTCATAACCCTTCATCTTCTTCTAAGCCTTAACCAATATCCACTTCATTCCCTCATAACATTCCCTTGCTAGGTGATTTGGTTAGAGCATGCATGGTTGTACAAGAGGTCCATGGTTCAATCCTTGGTCCATGCACCTTATTTTTATTTTATTTTTCTTTTTATTTCCCTAAAATTCCGAAAATCCTCTAAAAATCCCCCCATAATTATTTTTCTTTTTATTTCCCTAAAATTATGAAAATCCCTAAATATCCCCCCATAATTATGTTAATATTTCCGATTAGAATCCTTTATATTTATATAAATTTTCACCTAAAATCCACCAATAATTTTGATACTAAAAAGCCCATATAAGGCCCATTAGTGCCCTTTTTCGCAATTTAAATGAGAAAACATGGATTTTCTAGTCCAAAGTTCGCATTAATATTTCTAGGTTCCTCGAAAAATTATCTAGACATGCTTAATATTTTAAGGAAATATTAAGAGAATTTTCTGGGTCGTTACAAATATAAACATAACATACTTATCATGGCATCGTTCTTATCATGAACATAAACATAACATACTTATCATGGCATCATTCTTATCATGAACATAAACCTAACATACTTGTCATGGCATCATTCTTATCATGAACATAAACCTAACATACTTATCATGGCATCATTCTTATCATGAACATACACAATAACATAGCATGGTTCTTAACATAACATGACATGGATCTCAGCATATAACATAGCATGGATCTCAACATAACATAAGCATACATAGGTAGGACTTCCATAAACATGCTACCTACTATCCAAGCGCATGACATAGAACATAAGACATTCATAAATAACCCTATTAAGCATGGCATCCAATCATAAACATACAAATATAAAACATGGTGCTTGAGGTTAGGGTTATAGGTAACTTAATTTCTACCACATACTTGAACCTATATATATACTTCATAATAAGCATAACCTATGATTCTTCGAACCCTAACTCCACCCCAAACCCTAGATACATGGCTTGGCCGAATCCTATAAGGTGGACTTCCATCAATTCCATAAACATGTAAGATAGCATAAGGTAAAGGAACAACCATACCTTATCCATAAGACCATAGGAAGCCATTAGGGCTCATGATTAGGGTTAACCCTAACCTTTAGCCCTCCTTCCTAGGGCTGACCGAAACCAATAAGGGCATGGGTGCATGGAAAAATTCCATTAAGATCCCCAATCAACCATTAAACACCAACCATACCATACCATAGGGGCCATTAGGGCCCTTACTTGAGGAAAGCCCTGACTTTTGCCCTACTATCCAACTTGGCCGAAACTTGTGGGGTCACAAAGTCTTGTAAAAGTTCACATAAGTCACCCTCAATCTCCCTTATATCATGATAATACATAAAACACATGCTTGAGGGTTTAGATTCAACCCTACCCATGGGTTTATGGGATTGGCCGAAACCCTAGGGGATCCTAGGGTACCCCAAAAATTTTCAAAAATTATATTTAATCTCTAAACATCATGAGAGCACATTAGAAAACATGATGAAGATTTTTAGCATCATCATGGTGTTAGTGATATGAGAGAAGTGTCCTAAGGCAATCGCCTTATGGTGTAAACATTTATATTAATAAATGATAATTCACTATTTGAGTATACATGTTTTGTGTATTTGATTGGGATCTTAAACTCATCTACTGAATGTCCGCAATACAACTCACAGCATAAGAGAATTTGTGATGGGATCACAACTAGTGATTATCTCTAAATGTGCAATTGTGAAGTATTGAAATTATCCCTAGTCGATGAATTGATAAAAACGGACACTATCAATTCTGTTGAGACTAGCATGGGTTATTCTCTAATCAGCTGATTCTCACTGGCTGGTGACATTGGGATGTCCGGAGATAAACATGGATGCTAGTTAAGGGAACTAGTTCATTGGAGTGACTAGCTGTAAGACTTCATATGGTTATCTATAATGATATGTCAATGAAGTTCTTACTGCAGCTTAAGTGCGATGTTCCTTTGACTTGCGGTGTTCAAGTCATCTTGATCATGGAGACTTATACTTTAACATCTTAAGCAAGCATCTCCAAGGAGGTGTGGACCCAGGATGGTTGGGTATAAGCCAAAGTGCCCGAAGATGTTTGAATAGCCTACAAAGGATTCACCACTCCTTGCGAGGAGATGTATACCCAGGCCTATCGTCGGATTGTTACTCAGAAACCTCTAGCCAGAGTATATCATGTTTAGAGTGAGAGTCTCTAAAATACATGAGAGTAATTAGAAATCCAAAGGACGAGAAAGACACTACTTGGGCTAGGTGTGACGTAGTCAGCCTAGTGGGGACTGACACCATAGACCGTGTCCTGAACCAAGTGGGTATAAGGTGGTGAAAGGAATGGGGCACGATTCATTAGAGCTGCTGAAGGGTTTCAGAATAATTTCTTCTGAGGTCAAACCGTTGATCTTTCGATTAATTGGGGATCATGATGTACTACTAGGTGTCACTCATGATCGTTCTATAATTAGTTAATTATAGACGGCCAACATAAATCGAAAGCCTATTTAGTCACACGCACTACGAGTAATCCGAGGGATTTAAAACGAGTTAAAAATTGGATTTTCCGATCAAGAGAAATAAGTCGAATTTGAGTTAGTCAGAGGCGCAATGGAAGCTAAAAATGGCTAAGTCTTTTGAAGGCTTTTTGGGCGAATTAAATGAATTTAATTCGCGGCGGTTCGGGTTGGTTTGGCCGGCCAAAGAGGGTGCCAAAACCCCCTTTGGTGGTCGGCCACAATAAGAGGAGAAAACCAATTAATTTTGGTTTAATTAATAAAATAAATCTAGTGCGATTTATTTTATAAATTATGGATAAATAAATTTGTATAAAGAAATTTATATAAATAAAATTTATAGAAATTTATTCTTTTATGGAAGATTAAAATAATCCATGAATTGGTTTATTTTAATTTTATAAAATCAATTATGAATTGATTTTTTCATAATAAGAAAGTTTATAAATTTCTTATAAAAATTTATTCCATAATTTAAAGAGAAGAAGAATTAGTTTTATTATAAATTAGTTTATAATAAAGACTCGGTTTAAACGGAATAATTAATAAGAAAATTTATAAGATAAATTTCTTATAACTAATTCCGTTAATTCCGTTAATTCGGTTTAGAGGGAGACTTAGCAAAGGAGTTGCTACTATATAAAGGAACCAAAGGCTAGCCCTTAATTCCAATCAAGAGATTAATTATTCTCTCCCTCTCTCTCTTAATCTCTTCTCTCTTCTCTTCTTCCCTCTCTTGCCTAGGGCCGGCGCCCACCCTAGAGGATTAGGGCCGGCGCACAAAGGACTCCTTGGAGGAGGCCATGAGCTTCAAGAAGAAGAAGGAGAACCCGAATACGAAGAAGAAGAAGCGGATAGCGACTCCTCTCTTCTCGGAACTCGATTCCGTTACTTCGTTGGTTAGTTTTCTATCTTTCCTCTCTTGTTCATCTAGTTGTGCCTTCCGAGAATCTAGTAGTTCTCGTCGGCACAAAACTCGTGACTTTGCGAAGTCATCCCGAAGAGAACTCGGCGTGGACGTGAATAGAGGCGGAGCTTCCAAGGGACACTACGGTTGGATCTCGTCCCTTACTTCGAGTTACAAGAGGTACTTGGTAAATTTGTTTACTTTTCCGCAAAGTTTTATTTTATGATTATGTCAACGCAATGTAAGGTTGCATGCTAGATACGAAGTTAAAATAATTTAGGAAATTATTTTATGCAAACTCTTCCACTGCACGTAAAAATTTTGAATTTTACGAACTCGTATCCTTGTCGACATGCACCCGGTCCCAACACATGGACCCAAAAATCCTAGTGGCCGAAACCTAGGTTGGGGTTCATGCCTTCTTTTCTTTTTTTCCCAACATAAAATCTCAAACAACTTCATATTATGCTAAAATCCAAAAGGAACTATTATACCACAGGTGAGGGAGTCTTACCTTGGTAAATCTTGATTTTTAGTCCTTAAAAGAGAAGGAAATTGTAAATCCCTTGGACACTTGAACCCCCTTGCCCTTGTAGCCTTGGAAAACCTTTAGATCTTGGTGATGAGACCTTCTTGTGGGGTTTTCCAATGGAGAACCTCTCCTTGAGGTTTCGGCTAGGATGAGGGAGGAGGAGGAAGAAAAATGAAATTGATGGAAGGAAGAAGGTAAATCCCAAACCCCCTTCTTTATAACCCATTAAGGAGGGTAAGTGAAGAGTCATGGTGTCTTTTCCTCTTCCCTTAAGCCTTAACCAAACTCCATTTCATTTCCTCATAGCACTCCCTTGCTAGGTGAATTGGTTAGAGCATCCATGGTTGTACAAAAGGTCCAAGGTTCAAATCCTTGGTCCATGCACTAATTTTTATTTTATTTTTCTATTATTTTTTCCAAAATATCGAAAATTCTCTAGAAATTCCCCCATAATTATGTTAATATTTTTCATTAAAACCCCTTTATATTTATATTAATTTTTACCTAAAATTTACCCATAATCATGGTACTAGAAAGCTCATATAAGGCCCATTAGTACTTAACTTCTCAATTTAAATAGGAAACCATACTAAAACTCACCCATAATCATACTAATATTCCTAATTAAAATCTATTTATATTTATATTAAATTCTACCTAAAATTCTCCAATAATTATGGTACTAAAAAACCCATATAAGGCCCATTAGTACTTAGTTTTCTCAATTTAAATGAGAAAATATGGATTTCTAGGCCAAATTTTGTATTAATATTTCTAGGTCCCTCGAAAAATTATCTAGACATGCTCAATATTTTTAAGAAAATATTAAGAGAATTTTTTGGGTCATTACAATGGGTGGTCCCTGGGGCTCGGTGCAATCCCCTACACTCTCACACCTATCCTCTGAATTTTCTAACATGTCAATCAAAATTGGTGATCCCTGGGGCACAGTGCAATCCCCTACACCTAAAGAATTATCTCCAATTGGAAATGAATCAAATACAACCACCATATCTTCAGCCTTCTCTGTAGCTAACACCTCCTCTGTCCCATCTGAGCTTAAACACCCTCTCTGAATATCAAATGAAACATCATCAACAATTGGCTCTGCCTTAACAATCTTATATACAATACCCATGCTAGTGCTAGGAGGATCCTCTCTGGGGTACTGTGGGAATTGTAAAGGAATTTTTGGTTCCTCCTCATGAGCTGAAAATTTTGGAAGTGAACTCTGAACAAGAATTTCAGGAGGAATAAATGTTAGGTGCCCTAATTTTGATGATTTCTTCTTCTTCTTCCACCAAAACTGCAAAGTCAATTGAAGAAGGTCTTAGGCTTGCACTAGGGTCACTGTAACGCCTGAAAATTCTCGAAACTAATTTTAGAAATATCTTAGAATTTATTTCAAATTTATGGATATTTTTATGGAATTTTTCCGTAAACGAAAGTGGCAAAAAGGGTTATAAACAGAAAATCGCATGGATGGGAATCGAATCCTCCACCCACGCTGTGAGAGTCGAATGGGCGGACCAGCTGCGCTGGGTTGTTTTGTTAAAATAAATTGAGCGAAACAATAGATAAGGTATAATTAGGTAAATTCGCCCCCATAAGTATAAATAGCTAATTAAGGAGAGAAGTTTTATTTTCCCTCAACTCAAACCCTTCCTCGCCCAAACCAGCCGCACGCCGCCCTCTTCCCTCCTCTCTTGGGCGAAAACACACCAAGCCCTAGGGCTCTCCTCCGGTGGCCGGCCAAGGCTCTCTTCCGAGAGATCTTCCAATATTCGGAATCCCCACGACGAGAGGAACGCGTGAGCGTGAAGAAATCTCCGAGACTCCGAGTTTCTCCGGAACCTCCGTCGCCGTTCTTGGTTGTAAGTCCAAGATATCAATGTAAGTACTGCTCACCTGTAGTAAGAGGCGGTTTTCCGCAAGAATTTTCCCTTAAAAGTTTTAAAAGAGATATTTACTTTTAGTTTAAGATTTTGCATGTGATCAAAAGTTAAAAATGCAATTTTCCTTTAGTTTATGATTTTGCATGTAACTCTAGTTTAATCCATGCTTGTGTAAGTTGATTAAGTACCCTATATGAGGTTAGGGGCTAAGAAAAGTTATGAGAAAAGAAAAGAGAAGATAAAGATAAGAAAAGAAAAGGCCAAGGCCTTAAGAAATCCCCAAAAGTCAAGACTTAGGGATTTGGGCACACAAGGGGCTCGTTAAAATGCCAAGGCATTTAAAGATAAGAAAGAAAAGAAAGAAAAGCTATTTTATTTTCTAAGGCCAGTACCCGACGTCCAAGGGCGTCGTTAAAGAAATCCAGGTGTCCAATTCCAAGGTCTTGGCCCTGGTAGACCAAGGTCTGCTCTATTAGGATTGGTGGCTCGCTACCCCAACCTTTTAGGGAACGCGCATAAGATGGTACTTACGTCTTAAGTGGATCCAAGTGAGATATTATTTTCAAGTATATGCTTTAGCAAAGTTTTTCTAAAGTTTAAAGAAGTTTTCTAAAAGTTAAAGAAAGATTTAAAGTTAAAGAATTGCTAAAGTTTCAAGTTAAGCCAAGAACAAGTAAGTTGAGACTTATTAATGCTTGAGTATGCATGTCTTGAGTTATACATGTTTTAGTGTTCCTTTTTAAGCATAAAAGTATCTCATGTGATTTCCCATTGTTTAAAAAGCATGTTTGCACATATCGAGATTTTTGTGAGCTAGATAGTACTTACTAAGCTTTTTTGCTTATTAGTTGCATTTCCTCTTGCTGCAGGTAAAGGTAAAGGCAAGCAATTCTGAAGGAAGGCGATAAGGCGGTGCTGAGTGACGTGTGTGTGGTGGCTGACCTTGGAGAGGTCCTTGGGACAAGATGAATGAAGGACTTAAAGTGCATTTATCATAAAGTCTTAGTTTAAGTTAGATCTTATAGCATTTATCCAAGTATTTGCGTTTTAGATATTTTGCATATCCTAAAACCATGAGTAAAGATTCCATGTCATTTTATTTAGCATACATATCCTTATGATTGCATTGGATGAGTATAAGTATGAGTAGTTTTGAATATTGATACTTGATGGAGTTATTTGATGCATGTGCCAAGATATGGTGAGTTTCCCTTTAAATCAAGTTTTTTTGCTTAAACATGCTTAGAAAAGTTGCATACACATTCCACAATGCTTTAGAAATGTTTAGAACATGTGTTTTGGGGTTATGAATGCATAGGAGTGAAGTTTGGTACAAAACTCTAGTTTAAAGTTCATATAGATTTTCATAGCTTAATTACTTCCGCAAAAGTCCTAATTTCAAGTTTATGAAGTTGTTTGGATTGGCTAAAATGTTTAGGAAACTAGTATAGAGTATAGAAATGGTGTTGTGTCTTTGTATGGCTTGAAACTATAAGTTTGGTGGACCATTGAGACAAGGTTTCGAATCTGAATTTCAGATTTTCAGGCGTGCCAGTCGACTGGTTCAGTATCAGTCGACTGCCCTATCAAACAGTAGCTTCTGTTCGATGCATCAGTCGACTGCCAAGAGGCCAGTCGACTGGTGCCGCGCCCAGAAACTTTCTGTGGCCGATACCAGTCAACTGGTTAGATCGCAGTCGACTGGTACCAATGCAGAGAAGTGCTACAGATGAAAAGAAGCGTGCCATTGTATCATGCATGACTATTAGAGTTAGAATATCATCCCTAGATGGATTTAAAAGAAAAAAAAAAGAAGTTCCGCATTCTTAGTCGTGCATTAGAGTCAAGAAGTAGATAAAGTAGCGGACCGTCTAAGGTAGAGAAGGCGGGTCGCTACAGGTGGTATCAGAGCAGTTCCCATTCTCCAGCATCACACACACATCAGCATCAACCTTGCCGTCTTCAAGTAAGAAAGCTTTAAGTTTCAGTTTTTCTATTGCTCCTTTACTTAATTGCAGTATAGAGAAATGCTTAAGTACTTACTCATATGTGTATAGAACAAGGAAGCATGTTTAATACCTTAGTATCACGGAATCATGTTTAATCCCTAGAATGGATATTAGAGAAATGCTTAAGTACTTACTTGATTTGCCCAAAAGTAAGTTTTGGGATTATGGCACGCAAGGTGCTTGATAAAAGTTTTGAGTAAGACCAAGGTCTTACTAAGCCCTAGAACGAGTTCTAGGACTAAGAAATGAGATAAGAATCAAGACCAAGGTCTTGTTATATCCTAAAGCAAGTTTGGGAACATTACCATTAAGTGTTAAGTTGTACATTTGAGGACGTCCTAGAAAGGCCCAAAACGAGGAGCAAGCTCCTAGAGGGCAAGAGGCAACAGAGTCAGTACCCCCACCAAATCTCTTAGACGTGGTGGCTCAGTTACAGAGACAGTTAGCAGAACAACAGCAAGTTATTGCCACTAGGATGGCTAACCAGCAGGTCGTTATTATTACCTCGCCGGTGGCGAATGTAGTGGCACCAGTTGTGATCGAAGACCCATCGATTACATCTGTAGTCCGGCAAGGGGGGTAAGGCAAGAAGCGTACCTCATTCAGTAGAAGAAACTGAAGCCAGGGAACTTCCCAGGCACAAGCAAACCATGGGATGCTTAAGCATGGTTCAAAACGTTGGAAAGAATAGTAGGGCTACTGGACTGGCATGAGGTAGAGAAGATAAAGTGTGCATCTTTCTGCCTTACGGGAGATGCTAGAATATAGTGGAAGAGAGTCAAGGCCAAGAGAAATGTCAGCCAGATGACATGGGCCGACTTCGAGACTGAGTTCTTCGAAGAATGCTTTCACATGCAAGTAACCAACAAGCATTATGATGAATTCACGGAGTTCAGACAAGGAGAACTATCCGTGGATGAAGCAGTGAAGATGTTTAAGCGGTTAGCTCATCTGTGCCCAGAGCTAGTTAGCACAGAAAAAGAGATAGTTAGGCTAATGCTCAAGATGTTAAGGCCTGAGATAGCGTTAAAGGGGGCTAGCGGTGTTAAGAGGCTGCAAACCTCCGAGGAACTAATAAGTAGTGCTTTGATCACTGAGCACTACTTAAACAGTATAAAGGCCACCAGAAAGGTTGAACGATGAAGTTCTTAACAACCTTACCGTCAGGGGAAGTAATGGCCTCTACTGAGAGGCTAAGGGCAGTATCAATCTAGATTTCCAACTGAGAGCTCTACAGTGACTTGGTAGTCCTTGAGATGAAGGATTACGATGTCATTTTAGGAATGGACTTCTTGAGCAAGTATAATGCTTCTATAGACTGCCGCAAGAAAAAGTCAAGTTCACACCAGAAGCAGAACCTTCATTTGAGTTTATTGGAGACCCAAGGAGAAAGATAAATAGGTTCCTATCTACCTTACAAGCTCAGAGAATGTTAGAGAAGGGGTGCTCTGGTTTTCTAGCTCATATAGTGGATGCAAGTCAAGGAGAAGGATTGAAGAGAGAAGAAGTGAGGGTAGTCTGTGACTATCCTGAGGTGTTTCCTGAAGAGTTACCAGGACTCCCTCCCAATCGGGAAATTGAGTTTGAAATTGAGTTGGCCCCAGGAACCAACCCAATTTCGAAGGCACCTTATCGCATGGCACCAGAAGAACTGAAAGAATTACAAGAACAATTGCAAGAGCTGCTTGACAAGGGTTTCATCCGCCCTAGTCATTCACCTTGGGGAGCTCCTGTACTGTTTGTCAAGAAGAAAGATGGATCTATGCGAATGTGCATAGATTATCGAGCTTTGAATAAGGTAACCATCAAGAACAGATATCCTTTGCCAAGGATAGATGATTTATTTGATCAGCTGAAGGGAGCCACAGTGTTCTCCAAGATAGATCTGCGATCAGGTTACCATCAGCTCAGAGTGAAGGAGAGTGATGTGCCAAGGACTGCTTTCAGTACAAGATATGGGCACTATGAGTTTGTGGTCATGCCCTTTGGAGTGACAAACGCCCCTGCGACGTTATGGATCTAATGAATAGAGTGTTCAAGGATTTTCTGGACAAGTTCGTCATTGCCTTCATTGATGATATCCTAGTGTATTCAAAGACTCGGAAAGAACATGAAGAACACCTGAAGATAGTGTTGCAAACCTTACACCAGAAGGAGTTGTACGCCAAATTCTCAAAGTGTGAGTTTTGGCTTGATCAGGTGGCCTTCCTAGGCCACATTATTTCCAAGGAAGGTATTATGGTAGACCCAGCCAAGATTGAAGCAGTTAGTAACTGGAGTCAACCAAAGAATGCCAGTGAGATCAGAAGCTTCTTAGGCCTGGCGGGATATTACAGAAAATTTGTGGAGGACTTTTCCAGAATAGCCTCTCCACTCACAGCCCTGACCAGGAGGAATCAGAAGTTTGAGTGGTCAGATAAATACGAGCACAGCTTCCTAGAACTGAAGAAAAGATTGACTAGTGCTCCCATCCTGACTGTTCCAGAGAGCGACAAGGCCTTTGACATCTACAGTGATGCATCCAAGATGGGCCTTGGAGCTGTCCTCATGCAAGACGGTAAAGTAATAGCATATGCCTCCAGACAGCTCAAGGACTATGAGAAGAATTACCCTACCCACGACCTTGAGCTAGCAGGTGTGGTTTTTGCACTGAAGCTCTGGAGACACTACCTGTATGGAGTGCAGTGCAGAATCTTCACAGACTATCAGAGTTTGAAGTACTTCTTCACTCAGAAGGATCTGAATATTTGGCAGCGCAGGTGGCTAGAGTTGGTCAAAGATTATGACTATGAAATCCTCTACCACCCAGGTAAAGCTAATAAAGTGGCAGATGCACTGAGCAGAAAATCCTGTGCAGCACTGATGTCCCTATCATCACTGTCTCTACCACTTCAGAAAGAAATAAAGGATTTTGGAGTCGAGGTAATAATTGGGAAACTTTCTGCATTGACTCTAGAGTCAACCCTGCTTGTGGATATACAAAGAAAGCAAAGTCAAGACCCAGAGATCCAGAAGATCAAGCAGGAGATCCAAGAGGCAGAAAATTCAGAGTTTCGAGTATCAGATAGTGGTATCCTCTATCTTGGAGACCGCCTTTGCGTCCCCAATGATGAGGAACTAAGAAAGAATATTTTAGAAGAAGCCCACAGTACCCCGTACTCTATGCATCCTGGTTCTACCAAGATGTACCAAGATTTAAAGCAAAGTTCTGGTGGTCTGGACTCAAGCGAGATGTGCCAATATATCAGCACCTGCCTGACCTGCCAGAGAGTCAAGGCAGAGCACTAGAGACCAGGAGGAGTTCTACAGCCTCTTCCTATTCCAGAGTGGAAGTGGGAAGAAATATCCATGGACTTTATCACAGGTCTTCCAAGAACCACCCATGGACACGATGCAATTTGGGTGATAGTGGACAGATTGACCACGTCTGCCCACTTTCTAGCCATCATGGTGTCGCACTCAGTAGAGCATTTAGCACAGCTGTACGTGAAAGAAGTAATCAGACTTCACGGAGTTCCGAAGTCGATCGTTTCTGACAGAGATGGGCGGTTCATCTCCCATTTTTGGAGGTGTGTTCAGGACGCCCTAGGCACCAGACTTCAGTTCAGCACAGCTTTCCATCCCCAGACAGATGGACAAATAGAGAGAGTAAATCAGATTTTAGAAGACATGCTCAGGGCTTGTGCGTTGGACTTTAAAGGCAATTGGTGCAAATTTCTGTGCTTAGCTGAGTTTGCCTACAACAATAGCTATCAGGCCACTATCAAAATGGCACCTTATGAGGCATTATATGGCAGGAAATGCAGATCACCCATATGTTGGCAAGAAGCTGGTGAGAAGAAAGAGATGGGGTCAGGACTAGGCAGCCAGACTGAGCTTATAGATGAGACCACTCAGGCTATCCAGACGATCCGCCAGAGGATTGAGACTGCCCAGAGTAGACAGAAGAGTTATGCTGACACACGCCGTAGGCCACTGGAATTCCAAGTTGGAGATTCAGTATTCCTCAAGGTCGCTCCTATGAAGGGAGTGATGAGATTCGGCAAAAAGGGCAAGCTGAGTCCTCACTACATAGGACCCTACAAGATTATAAAGAGAGTTGGGAAGGTAGCCTATGAGTTGGACTTGCCAGAGGATATGTCAGCTATCCACAGTATCTTTCATGTCTCTATGCTAAAGAAGTGTATTCACGACCCTAGCCAAGTGATTCAGCCTCAGTCAGTACAGATCCAAGAAGATCTTAGCTATGAGAGCAGACCGACACAGATAGTGGACAAAACAGTTAAAAGATTAAGAAACAAAGAAGTGCCACTAGTGAAGGTCATCTGGCAGAATCAACAGCATGAAGAGGCTACTTGGGAACGTGAGGACAGCATGAGAGAAAGATATCCAGAATTATTCTAAGTTCGAGGATGAACTTTTTATAAGGTATGGGGGATTGTAACGCCCGAAAATTTTCGAAACTAATTTTAGAAATATCTTAGAATTTATTCCAAATTTATGGATATTTTTATGGAATTTTTCCGTAAACGAAAGTGGCAAAAAGGGTTATAAACAAAAAATCGCGTGGGTGGGAATCGAACCCTCCACCCACGCTGTGAGAGTCGAATGGGCGGACCAGCTGCGCTAGGTTGTTTTGTTAAAATAAATTGAGCGAAACAATAGATAAGGTATAATTAGGTAAATTCGCCCCCATAAGTATAAATAGATAATTAAGGAGAGAAGTTTTATTTTCCCTCAACTCAAACCCTTCCTTGCCCAAACCAGCCGCACGCCGCCCTCTTCCCTCCTCTCTTGGGCGAAAACACACCAAGCCCTAGGGCTCTCCTCCGGTGGCCGGCCAAGGCTCTCTTCCGAGAGATCTTCCAATATTCGGAATCCCCACGACGAGAGGAACGCGTGAGCGTGAAGAAATCTCCGAGACTCCGAGTTTCTCCGGAACCTCCGACGCCGTTCTTGGTTGTAAGTCCAAGATATCAATGTAAGTACTGCTCACCTGTAGTAAGAGGCGGTTTTCCGCAAGAATTTTCCCTTAAAAGTTTTAAAAGAGATATTTACTTTTAGTTTAAGATTTTGCATGTGATCAAAAGTTAAAAATGCAATTTTCCTTTAGTTTATGATTTTGCATGTAACTCTAGTTTAATCCATGCTTGTGTAAGTTGATTAAGTACCCTATATGAGGTTAGGGGCTAAGAAAAGTTATGAGAAAAGAAAAGAGAAGATAAAGATAAGAAAAGAAAAGGCCAAGGCCTTAAGAAATCCCCAAAAGTCAAGACTTAGGGATTTGGGCACACAAGGGGCTCGTTAAAATGCCAAGGCATTTAAAGATAAGAAAGAAAAGAAAGAAAAGCTATTTTATTTTCTAAGGCCAGTACCCGACGTCCAAGGGCGTCGTTAAAGAAATCCAGGTGTCCAATTCCAAGGTCTTGGCCCTGGTAGACCAAGGTCTGCTCTATTAGGATTGGTGGCTCTCTACCCCAACCTTTTAGGGAACGCGCATAAGATGGTACTTACGTCTTAAGTGAATCCATGTGAGATATTATTTTCAAGTATATGCTTTAGCAAAGTTTTTCTAAAGTTTAAAGAAGTTTTCTAAAAGTTAAAGAAAGATTTAAAGTTAAAGAATTGCTAAAGTTTCAAGTTAAGCCAAGAACAAGTAAGTTGAGACTTATTAATGCTTGAGTATGCATGTCTTGAGTTATACATGTTTTAGTGTTCCTTTTTAAGCATAAAAGTATCTCATGTGATTTCCCATTGTTTAAAAAGCATGTTTGCACATTTCGAGATTTTTGTGAGCTAGATAGTACTTACTAAGCTTTTTGCTTATTAGTTGCATTTCCTCTTGCTGCAGGTAAAGGTAAAGGCAAGCAATTCTGAAGGAAGACGACAAGGCGGTGCTGAGTGACGTGTGTGTGGTGGCTGACCTTGGAGAGGTCCTTGGGACAAGATGAATGAAGGACTTAAAGTGCATTTATCATAAAGTCTTAGTTTAAGTTAGATCTTATAGCATTTATCCAAGTATTTGCGTTTTAGATATTTTGCATATCCTAAAACCATGAGTAAAGATTCCATGTCATTTTATTTAGCATACATATCCTTATGATTGCATTGGATGAGTATAAGTATGAGTAGTTTTGAATATTGATACTTGATGGAGTTATTTGATGCATGTGCCAAGATATGGTGAGTTTCCCTTTAAATCAAGTTTTTTTGCTTAAACATGCTTAGAAAAGTTGCATACACATTCCACAATGCTTTAGAAATGTTTAGAACATGTGTTTTGGTGTTATGAATGCATAGGAGTGAAGTTTGGTACAAAACTCTAGTTTAAAGTTCATATAGATTTTCATAGCTTAATTACTTCCGCAAAAGTCCTAATTTCAAGTTTATGAAGTTGTTTGGATTAGCTAAAATGTTTAGGAAACTAGTATAGAGTATAGAAATGGTGTTGTGTCTTTGTATGGCTTGAAACTATAAGTTTGGTGGACCATTGAGACAAGGTTTCGAATCTGAATTTCAGATTTTCAGGCATGCCAGTCGACTGGTTCAGTATCAGTCGACTGCCCTATCGAATAGTAGCTTCTGTTCGATGCATCAGTCGACTGCCAAGAGGCCAGTCGACTGGTGCCGCGCCCAGAAACTTTCTGTGGCCGATACCAGTCGACTGGTTAGATCGCAGTCGACTGGTACCAATGCAGAGAAGTGCTACAGATGAAAAGAAGCGTGCCATTGTATCATGCATGACTATTAGAGTTAGAATATCATCCCTAGATGGATTTAAAAGAAAAAAAAAGAAGTTCCGCATTCTTAGTCGTGCATTAGAGTCAAGAAGTAGATAAAGTAGCGGACCGTCTAAGGTAGAGAAGGCGGGTCGCTACAGTCACCTTGAATTGATATAGAATCAACTACGGGGCTGTTTTGAGTGGGGAAATAAGATGCTAAAATATTTTTAGAAATTTCAGCCCTTGGAATGTTTAGACTTGAAACAACCTCTTCATTCCTCAAAGTTAGCTCACAATCATACCCCTTAGAATTAAAAGTGGCTTGAGAAGGTGATTGGCTTGATCCTTGGGCTTGCATTTGATTCATTTGATTAACCAATTATCCAAGGCGTTTTTCATAGTCTTTAAGAGTAGAATCATTTTTTTGTTGTTGCAAGAGTTGTTGTAACATCTCCTCCAGACTTTGTTGTTGAGCCTCACTCTCACTAGAATCCTCTAAGTCTCCATGATAAGCATAAAACTCTTGTTGGACTTGAAAGGGTTCATTAGGTTGCTAAAAATTAGAAGTAGGCTGTGAATTCTAAAATTGGAATTGTTGGGGCTAATCAAATGATTGATTTGGTTGTTGGAATTACTGAAGATTAGGCTGGGAACATGGTTGAAACTGCTGAAAATTGTAGCTCTGAACATTCTGAATTTGAGGTTGAAATTGATGTGGTGAGGGCTGAAATTGTGGAGGTTGATAACTCTGATTGTATGGTTGAAAACATGGCTGATTAGGGTTGTAACCTTGCTAAAAATTTTGGAATTGTGGTTGAAATAGCTGTTGTAGCTGATTGAAAGGTTGGTTTTGCTGAAAATTATTATAGGGCTGCTGAAATTGTTGAAGTTGAGGTTGAAATTGACAATTTGGTTGCTGAAAATTTGAATAGGGCTGGAATGGTTGTAAGTTCTGCTGAAAATTCTGACAAGGCTGCTGAAAATTCTGACAGAAAAATTTTCAATAGCTTCTCAAACTCTCTAGATCACCACCTGCAGTCCTGGCCACAAACAAACTAAAATGGCTGCAAATGTATACAAAAGAATAAGCAAATGAAAATTGAATCAAAGAACATAAATATTAAACACAAGCTCAATTTAAACAACAATTAGTTAGTTCCCCGGCAACGGCGCCAAAAATTTGATGCGACGCAATATATAGCTATCACGAATGTGGGCCTTAAATTTAGAAATTTATAAAGCTGAAAACCCTTTGGCTAACAAGATAGAAATGTAGTAGAGGGGCCTCAGGTCGTATTTTTCCAAGGACTAGTTGAATGGATGTTTAACTCGAGCTTACAGGTTTATTTGTCATTTGAATGTTTTGGGTTTTCTAATAAAATAGGGTTTTTGCGATAAGAGGAAATGACAATATGAAAGAACACTTGGAAAGAAATAGGCTTAACTAAGCAAGGCAATTAACTGAGAATGTGCAAGAACTAAACTTAATCTAATTGACAATTGAGCAAGTAAATTCAAACTATAGAATTGAACTTAAAGAACTAATTGCAGAGAGTAAATTGCAGAGAACTAATTGCATGAAAGTAATTGCAGATTAAAGAAAGCTAGAACAAAACATGGCTTAAGCACATGGCTTGAAGTGTAATGGAAACAATTATAACAACTTGAAGAAAACAAATGCTTGGAACAAAATTATCGTAAATTAAACACCAAATCAGTCTATCACAAGTCTTCTCTTTGCCGTCGCACAAAGGATGAGCTATGAACCCCCTAGCTCAAAAATCAACAAAGAAGGAGAACTTCCTAGCTCAGTTCCGGTTCTGCTGTTCTGCTCTTCTCCTGATCGGTCAACCCGACCGATCAGGCCTTCCTCTGATCAGTCACGAGACTGATCAGAGTCCTCTCTGACCGATCAACCCGATCGGTCAGTAGCTGAAAGCGATCCCCGAACTCTTCCTTCTCAATCGGTTGGACGACGATCGAACTCAGAATCCATCAAAACGCTTCGAGAACCCCTCTCAACGCTTCAACAACTCCGGCATAGGAGATCCAGCGATCAACAATGGATCGATCAAGGAAAACAAGGCTCTGGCGAAACCTTCACCCGAACTCCTTCAGCTGTGAGAATTGGTTAGCAAAATCTGAACTGGAAACCTTACCTCCGCGATCTGAGATCTTGAAGACAAACTAATTGATGTTGGTCGCGCGATCTAAAGAAGGAAACAACTAAGAAAAATGATGCAGAAGTGAAGAAATGGCTATCTGAAATCTACTCTGCTACTGGTGAAAAACACGACGCGACCCCTCTGGAGAAGAAGAGGGAATTCTGATTTAAACTTATCCCTTTGAATTTCGGACGCTGTGATTGTTACGGACTCATCCAATGGTCGGATCTCTTCAGATCTGAATCAAACTCCCCAGATCTTGATTAATGGACCTGATCTACCTGTCCTTAGCTCGGAACAACCAGATCTGTGGCGGATGGTCCAGATCATCCCTTCTCTTGCTTGGATGGTTGAGATTCCTTTAAGGTTGATCCGATGGTCAGATGTGCTCCAATTGGGTTTAAACTTTTAGATCTTAATCTAGGGTCATGATTAGCCCTATCCTGAACTTGGATTGATCGGAAGTTAATGGATGGCTCAAATCTAGCCGTTCTTTGAATGGACGGATCATATTAACCCGATGCTTGATTCCTTTGATCCGGATCCAATGTTGACTCAAGTTTGACCCAATTTGATCTAGGTCCATGATCATTTGAAACCTACAAAATTAGATTCACAATTAATGCCAAAAATATCTCAAATATAGAAAGATTTGAATTAAAAGCCATAATAGAGAAATACATGAAACCTTAAGTAAATGCAAACTTAAGCATATAAAATGTGGATCAAACATGGATTTTAGAGCCTAAAATAATCAACAAAATGGTAGTTATCAACCATTTTAGAAATTTATATTCACATAAGATGTATCAAGACATGATTCACAGCCAATAAAATCAACATTGGGTACCTCTATAGTGTAGGACCGATGCACGTGAGAGGGGGGGGGTGAATCACGTGACTTTTAAAATCTTCGTTATAAAATCAGAGTCGATAGAAAATTGTACGATGCTTTTTATAAAGTGCGCAGCGGAAAAATTAAAACGAAATGCGAAAGCGAAAAATAAAAAAAATTACACGAGGAGTTTTACTTCGTTCGGAGCCTTCGCCGACTCCTACTCGAAGGCCCAGGTTCCTTGAACCTTTCCTGTGGGCAATCCACTAAAAACCTCTATCGACAAACTACCGATAGAGTGATTCGAATACAAGATTGGGCGGAAGTGTAACAGCCCTACACTTCCCCCTTAAATAATTTAAGTGTAGACAAAAAAAATTCGTTACCCAACACTTAGATTTATCTGAAGCAGCTTGGGTGTTGGGAGCGATCTTCCAGCAGCGGTCGGACAGCGTCAAGAAAGCACAAACCGCAGCAGAGGAGCGTGGAAGCAAGAGAGCGCCAAAGCTTGAACCAGAATCAAATTTTCTTATTTGTTAGAGGGCTTGCTTGCTTCTATTTATAGTGCCTCGATGCATGATCTTCTCAGCTCAAATTTTATCCATCAACAAGATAAAATAATTAAAATTAAAAAAAATAATGTTTCTATCCTTTGCTTCAATTAAGAAAATAATTTAAATAAAATATAAATACAGAATATTGAAAAGTTAACCGAGAGGTTTTATCCTCTTACAATTTTATTAATAATTTAAAAGGAGATTTTATCCTTCCAGCTAAGCTTTATGTGAGAATTTTAAGCATTAGTAGGGATAATTTTATTCTCTAAAAAGAAGGAAATACGAATAATTTAAATGATAATTTATCCTCCACCAAGGCTTTAGATAAGGAATAATTTTATAAAATTCAACTATAAAATCTAATTAAATAAATTCTATAAAATAGAGTTAATGCATTTAGAATTTAATTAAATAAATTCTGTAAAATAGAGTTAATGCATTTAGAGTTAATTAGACCCCGTCCAAACCTGGATAAGGATCTAACCAGGACTCAACCGAGGTCACCAAAATGGGCCTAAGTTGGACCGCGCCTACAGTCCTAAAATAGGACCCGTCCTCACTGGTTCGCTCCTCCAGTGACTTACCTCACTTACCTCGTGCAGCTCTACTCAACTTCTTAACCCACCAGGTCTTCCTGCCAGGGCTTCCTGCCAGGGCTCAACCACCCTGGTCTTTTTGCCAAGTTTCAACCAACTTGGGCTTCAGCCAGTTGTCAGGCCCCGTGAACCCAACTGGACTTCTCGCCAGGACTCAACCACCCTGGACTTCCCGCCAGGACTCAACCACCCTGGACTTCAGCCTGGTGTCAGGTCCTAAGTCTTTCAACCCTGCACACTTAGTAAAGAGGTCAAAACCAAAAGCAAGTCTAACTTTAACCTATTTGTCATTCATCAAAACTCAGGTTTAACTATTAGTGCAAATTGCAGCAACAATCTCCCCCTTTTTGATGCAATGACAACCTGGGTTAAAGTTAGAAAATACCAGATAAAGTAATGAGTCCAAGAATAATATGCAAATGTCATGCTCTAAGATCAGAAATTTTTAATTTTCTAACTCAACCCTTAAACCCTCCCCCTTTGGCATTCATCAAAACAAAGAAATAATAAGTGCGCAAGCATCAGAAATAAAACAAGCAATCAAGTAATATGCCAGCCAAGTAAAAAATACTTTAAGTATTTGGGGAAGAAAAAATGCTTAACAAGCATACTAAGTTTCTGAACTGATTCAGAGGGATAAGTCAAATTCTTAATTTAACACAAACAAACTGAGAGCATAAATATTAAAGGAAATGACTAGGTGTAAATTTAGAAATGACTTTTCGAACACCATTTTCAAAAATTAAAAAGTCTACCTTCAAAATCTTAATCTTTTCCAAAATAATGAATATCTCAAGGCAAATTAATGAAAAAGAGAAGATTTTCCAAAATTTTCTTTTCAAAGGATCATTTAGAATATTTTCAGGATTAATTTGAAAAAAATTTCAAGAATTTTTTTTTTAAATCCTTGTTCAATTAAAGAAGATATTTTCTAAAACAGTTTTCACTAAACATTTTTGAGAGTTAGAATACAAAATATAAACTCAAGCTCCCCCTGAACCAAGTAAGAAAGTTTAGCCCATTTTGAATGTCTAACCATAGTTACTAGCTAACTATCTATAGGATAGTAGTTTTCACTAGGTTAGTCAAGTCAAGTACTAGTGTCTAGCTTAGCTTTACAGAAAGACTACTTGACTTGATCAATATGAAGTTGGTATTTAACGCCCAGACTTGCTACGATGCACAGGTTTAAGCATTCTAAAGTCCAGGCAATACCCTATGCATCTCACCCCGTTCTAAGTTTTAGCATACATAAACATGTTATACCTAATGTGCTTTGTGAGATGCGGCCTCTAAATCTATAGGAACATGCATCTCTAGGGGTCAAACTTAGGCTAAGTCCACCAGTCTCGAAAGTCAAGTTTGAAATCAAAGTTAATTTTTTTAAAAAAAATTAAGTGTGAAAATCAAAGTCAATTTTGAAAATCAAGTTTAAAAAATACACATTTTAGAGAGTACAAAAAATGCAAGTACAAAAATTAACTCTAACTCAAGCTATGTGTCAAACAGAATTTGTGAGTTGAGTAAAAGTGATTAGGTCAATCCTAGTCTACAATACACATTCCTATTAACCTTCTTAAATTGCTAAATTCGGATTCAGGAAGTGGTTTAGTGAATATGTCAGCTAGGTTAGATTTGGATTCAACATGATTAAGTTCTATTTCCCTTTTATTAACATGATCTCTAACAAAATGGTGCTTAATTTTTATATGTTTGGTCCTAGAGTGGTGAATTGGGTTTTTGGTTAGATTAATTGAACTTAGATTATCTATAAAAGTTTTGACTTTCTTAAAATCTAAGTTAAAATCTTTTAAGGTATGCATCATCCAGAGTAATTGGGCTACACATTCACCCATTGCTATGTATTCAGCTTCAGTGGTGGATAGGGCAACACAATGTTGTTTTCTACTGAACCAACTAACTAGTGAGGGTCCTAGAAGTTGGCATCCACCACTGGTACTTTTTCTATCTAATTTACAACCAGCATAATCTGAGTCAGAAAATCCAATAAGTTCAAACTGGGCTGTTCTAGGGTACCAAATTCCTAAACTTTCTGTCCCTTTGAGATACCTAAATATCCTTTTAACTAGGGTTAGATGTGATTCTTTAGCACATGTTTGATACCTAGCACACATACTAACTGCAAAGAGAATATCAAGTCGACTTGCAGTTTGGTAAAGTAAGCTACCTATAGCACTTCTATAATACTTAAGGTCAACAGGTTTGCCATTTGTGTCACTATCTATAGTTTGATTGGTAGCCATAGGTGTCTTAATTTCTTTAGCACTATCCATTCCAAATTTTCTAAGTAATTCTTTAGTGTATTTTTGATGATAGACAAAAGTACCCTCACTAGTCTGTTTTATTTGTAACCCTAAAAAGAAAGTTAATTGACCTACTAAACTTATTTCAAATTCATTTTCCATTACCGTTATAAAATCTTGTAAAAAATTTGAGTTAGTTGAGCCAAATACTATATCATCTACATATACTTGAGCTATAAAAATATCAGTTTTTAGAGTTTTAACAAATAGTGTTGGGTCAATTTTGCCTTGGTTAAAGCCTTTAGATACTAAGTAGTTAGACAATCTTTCATACCAGGCCCTAGGGGCTTGCTTAAGTCCATATAAGGCTTTCTTAAATTTAAAGACATATTCAGGATATTCTAGGCTTTCAAAACCTGGGGGTTGGCATACATAGATTTCTTCCTCAATCAGGCCATTTAGGAAGGCTGACCTAACATCCATTTGATACAACTTGAATCCCTTATGGGCTGCATAACTTAAAAGCATCCTAATGGACTCAAGTCTAGCTACAGGGGCATAGGTTTCATCATAATCAAGTCCTTCTACTTGGCTAAACCCCTTAGCTACTAACCTAGCCTTATTCCTGATTGTTTCTCCTTGTTCGTTAAGTTTATTCCTAAAGACCCATTTAGTTTCAATAAATTTCTTGCCTTTAGGTAAGGGTACTAAGTCCCAGACTTGACTACGTTCAAATTGGGCTAACTCTTCCTGCATGGCTATGATCCAATCAGGGTCAAGTAAGGACTCTTCTATAGACTTGGGTTCAATTTTTGAAATCAAGGCAATTTGACTAAGGTTCCTAAAGGCTGATCTGGTCTGAACCCTTAGCTCTGGATCACCTATGATCTGATCAGTTGGGTGGGCTGAGCTAACTCGAATAGTTCTGGGTTGGTTAGGTTCAAATTCAGGTGCAGGTTCAGTCAGATCATGGTCTCGGTCCTCAAATTGGCTTTCATTTGGGTCAGTACTAGACCTAACAAAATCAATTGGTTGGTAGGTGGTTTGATCAAGGTTATTTGGGCTAGACTTTTCATCAAATTTTACATTTGTAGTTTCTTCAATTCTTAGGGTAGCTTTATTATAAACTCTATAAGCTCTACTGGTAAGGGAATAACCTACAAAGATACCTTCCTCAACCTTAGAGGTAAATTTTCCTAAGTGTTCTCTAGTGTTTAATATATACACTTTGCATCCAAATACTTTAAAATATTTAATATTAGGTTGTTTTTCATAATAGATTTCAAAAGTTGTTTTTCCTAGATTTTTATTTATAGTTATTCTATTTTGTACATAACAGGCTGTACTAACAGCCTCAGCCCAAAAATATTTAGGTAGATTGTATTCATTTAGCATTGTTCTGGTTGCTTCTTGTAGTGTTCTATTTTTCCTTTCTACTATTCCATTTTGTTGAGGTGTTTTAGGACAAGAGAATTCGTGATGGTAGCCATTTTCTAAGCAGAATTGGTTAAATTTTTGATTTTTGAATTCCCCGCCGTTATCGCTCCTAAGTCTTTTAATTTTAATCCCTCTTTCATTTTCTACTAATTTACAAAATTGAGTAAACATATCAAAAGTTTCATCTTTATTTTTTAAAAAATTTACCCAGGTAAATCTTGAATAGTCATCTATGATTACTAAACAGTAAAGGTTTCCACTAATTGATTTTATCCCATGTGAGTCAAATAGGTCTAAGTGAATTAATTCAAGAATTGACTTAGTTTGAGTTTGACTAGTTGGTTTGTGGGTTGACCTAGTTTGTTTTCCTTGTTGACATGCGTTACATAAGGTTGACTCAAGGTTAGATAACTTTGGTAGGCCTCTAACTAAACCTTTTAGTTTAGGTAGTTTTCAGAAGTGAGTGTGTGAAAGTCTCCTATGCCAGAGCCAAGTCTCATCCTTATGGGTTAAAAGATAATTTTCTAAGGGACATGTTAACTTAATTTCATAGATGTTATTGTGCCTAAGTCCTCTAAGTGTGATGTTTGGGTTGTCATTGTGTTTGATCAGACATTCATTGGATAGGAACCTAACCTTATAACCAGTGTCACACAATTGGCTAATACTCAGTAAATTGAAGTGAAAATTTTCAACAAGTAATACATTTGTAATTATAAAATCAGACTCAAGTTCAATATTACCTAGGCCAATTACCTTAAGTTTACCGTTATTTCCAAAAGCAACGGTCCCTAGTCTTTTGTACTTGAGTTCTGTAAATTTGATGGGATCCCCAGTCATGTGTCTGGAGCACCCACTGTCAATAATCCATTTATTTACCTACAGTTAAGTAAAAGATTTAGAATTTAGGTTAAGTTTTTGAATTTTTTTTTTTTAAATTTAAGAAAATTTTAAACATCCTAAAGAATTTGAAACTTGAATTTGAATTTTGAATTTTATTAATTTTTGAATTTAAATTTTGAATTTGAATTTTATGAATTTTTGAATTTGAATTTTATGAATTTTTGAATTTGAATTTTATTAATTTTGAATTTTGAATTTGAATTTTATTAATTTTTGAATTTGAATTTTGAATTAATTTGAATGTTATTAATTTTGATTTTGTTAATTTGAATTTTGAATTTTGAATTCGTTAATTTGAATTTTGAATTTTGAATTCGTTAATTTGAATTTTGAAATTTGATTTTGTTAGTTTGAATTTTGAATTTTGAATTTGTTAATTTGAATTTTGATTTTTGAATTTGTTAATTTGAATTTTGAAATTTGATTTTGTTAATTTGAATTTTGAAATTTGATTTTGTTAATTTGAAATTTGAAATTTGATTTTGTTAATTTGAATAGATTTCATTTTGTTAATTTGAATTTTGAAATTTGATTTTGTTAATTTGAATTTTGAAATTTTATTTTGTTAATTTGAATTTTGAAATTTGATTTTGTTAATTTGAATTTTGAAATTTGATTTTGTTAATTTGAATTTTGAAATTTGATTTTGTTAATTTGAATTTTGAAATTTGATTTTGTTAATTTGAATTTTGAAATTTGATTTTGTTAATTTGAATTTTGAAATTTGATTTTGTTAATTTGAATTTTGAAATTTGATTTTGTTAATTTGAATTTTGAATTTTGATTTTGTTAATTTGAATTTTGAATTTGATTTTGTTAATTTGAATTTTGAAATTTGATTTTGTTAATTTGAATTTTGAATTTTGATTTTGTTAATTTGAATTTTGAAATTTGATTTTGTTAATTTGAATTTTGAAATTTGATTTTGTTAATTTGAATTTTGAAATTTGATTTAGTTAATTTGAATTTTGAAATTTGATTTTGTTAATTTGAATTTTGATTTTTGATTTTGTTAATTTGAATTTTGAATTTGATTTTGTTAATTTGAATTTTGAATTTTGATTTTGTTAATTTGAATTTTGAATTTTGATTTTGTTAATTTGAATTTTGAATTTTGATTTTGTTAATTTGAATTTTGAATTTGATTTTAGTTGTCCTTATTCATCTCACTTGATCTAAGTTGTCAATCAAAGGGATCCTATGATTTGTGTGAGATAAGTTTGAGTTTGATTTATAAAAGTTAATCTGACCTTTTGTTAGATTCAGGTTTGACAAGAAGCAGTTTAAAAGTATACTTCCATAATTGGTTTCCAGGCCGTGGCGAGGCACAGAGGTCTTCTTTGGCCGAAGCCTTATTGGATCAACAACCACTTTCTAGGCAAAACCGCTTAAGGAAGTTGTACTTTTAACCTACCTATTGAAACTCCTTGGTCTAACTAGTCTAGGATGTGGCGAGGTAGCTTCGGCTAGTTCCACTGGGCTAAGAAGACCAAATAGAGGACGCCTTCCCCTACCTGACTCCTTAGATCAGCTTCCCTAACGTACTATCAGCTCGCCCTACCCTGGTACTGAGTAGGTCAAGTGTCAGACTAACTTTTGAAACTAGTCCTAGGTACCCAGACGGGTAAAGGGTGACTTTGAGGTGCCAACTAATTTGGAGCTTCCCCCTAAATTGTAGACTGGGTGTCTAGGGTCAATGTAGTGGATGTCCCTTTTTGGGACATAAAGTTGATTCTGACCTACTTGCTTTGTTAGGTAAGCTTTCGGAACCCACGCTTTTCGTTGATTTTTGCGGGGGTGGATAAAGGAGATAAAGGATCTTTGGGCTGATCCTGATTTATATCCTATCCCAGATTTATTGTACATGCCCTTTTGTGATCCAAGAATGAGGTCAAGGTTCTTGGATCGGGTTGTGAAAGTTGCTAGTAGATCCTTAAGTTTTAGGACTTCGCCCTTTAGAGTGGAGTTTTCAGTTTCAAGCTCAATTGTCTTTTGATTTTGAGTTTGTTCAGTTAATGTTCTGGTATTAATTAATTGCTCCTTAAGGTCTTGATTTTCCTTAAGGAGCTGGTCATTCCTAGATCCAGATGCAAGTAATTTTTTATTTAAAATGGAAATAATCTTAAAAAAATTTCATTAACTGAATCTAAATATACCTTAGTCGAGTCGTCCGAAAAGAGTCCGATCTCTTGACTCGACTTGTATTCGGAATCTTCGTCGTGCTCCGAGTCTGACCCGGGTCCAGTTGCCATTAGCGCGAGGTAGCTTGTCTTCTTTGGTGGTTCATAGTCAGAGTCATCCGAACTCTCGTCCCAGGTGGCTTGAAGAGCCTTCTTCTTCTTGATTTTCTTTGATTGGTCCTCCGTTTTGTAGGGACATTCATGTTTGAAGTGTCCTTTTCTGTTACAACCGAAGCAGGTTATTTTGCTTTTGTCTCCATAACTGGTTGGCTTCATTATCTTTTGGAAATCTCTTTTCGAGAATTTGCTTTTCTTTTTGGCGAGGACTTTTCTTACTAAGTTAACCATTTGTTCCTCGTCATCTGAGTCTGAGTCTGACTCTTCTTCTGATTCTTGAATTTTCTTCTTCGACTTGACTTCTTTTGAAGAACCTGCAAACAAAGCAATTCCTTTCTCGGCCTTGGCGTTAGTTTGTTCGTGCAGTTCTAATTCACAGAATAGTTCATCTAAATTTATTTTGGAAAGATTCCTAGAAATTTTATAAGCATCTATGATGGATGCCCATAAAGAGTTTCTAGGAAAGGCATTTAGTGCATACCTTATAATATCTCTATTTTCTTGTTTGTGCCCAATGAGGTGGAGTCCATTTAGTATGTCCTTGATCCGGGCGTGGAGTTGGCTTGCAGACTCACCTTCCTGCATTTTTATGTTAAATAATTTATTCAATAACAAATCTCTTTTTGTTACCTTCGCATCTGAGGTGCCTTCATGCAGTTCAATCAGTTTGTCCCAAAGTTCTTTGGCAGATTCAGTTGGGCCGATACGGTTCAATTCCTCTTTGGTTAGTCCGCATTGGAGTGTGTTCTGTGCTTTGAACTCAATCTGAGCCCTTTTCTTCATTTCTAGGTTCCATCTGTCATGCTTCAGTAGTGCATTGTTTCCCTCGTCCATTGGTGGTTCGTAGCCAGATTGCACCGCGAACCATTGATCCATATCAGTCTTTAGGTACACCTCCATTCTTCGTTTCCAGTAAGGGAAGTCTTCCCCATTGAAGAGCGGAGGACGGGCAGTACTATATCCTTCACCTTGAGCCATCTGAAATAGACAACAACAAAAACACTTGTTCCAAGACTAGGTCTTGGATTAGTAGTGTGGTAGGAAATGGAGAAGAAAGGAACAAAAAACGACTCGAAATGGTGTTGCCCAAATTCGAGTAAAATCGATAGAAAATATCTAAATTTAGGCAACAATACCTAATTTAGATCGTGCAGCGAAAACACAAAAACAAACGAAAAAGAATTGGATTTCCCCCGGCTCTTATGGTGGTTGCACCGATACAGAGCGAACTTGGCTCTGATACCACTTGTAGGACCGATGCACGTGAGAGGGGGGGTGAATCACGTGACTTTTAAAATCTTCGTTATAAAATCAGAGTCGATAGAAAATTGTACGATGCTTTTTATAAAGTGCGCAGCGGAAAAATTAAAACGAAATGCGAAAGCGAAAAATAAAAAAAATTACACGAGGAGTTTTACTTCGTTCGGAGCCTTCGCCGACTCCTACTCGAAGGCCCAGGTTCCTTGAACCTTTCCTGTGGGCAATCCACTAAAAACCTCTATCGACAA
The DNA here is from genome assembly GCA_024364735.1 of Boesenbergia rotunda. NCBI lineage: Eukaryota > Viridiplantae > Streptophyta > Magnoliopsida > Zingiberales > Zingiberaceae > Boesenbergia > Boesenbergia rotunda. The sequence continues at coordinate 223,212 of JAGFNQ010004075.1, forward strand.
ACTACCGATAGAGTGATTCGAATACAAGATTGGGCGGAAGTGTAACAGCCCTACACTTCCCCCTTAAATAATTTAAGTGTAGACAAAAAAAATTCGTTACCCAACACTTAGATTTATCTGAAGCAGCTTGGGTGTTGGGAGCGATCTTCCAGCAGCGGTCGGACAGCGTCGAGTCAAAGCACAAACCGCAGCAGAGGAGCGTGGAAGCAAGAGAGCGCCAAAGCTTGAACCAGAATCAAATTTTCTTATTTGTTAGAGGGCTTGCTTGCTTCTATTTATAGTGCCTCGATGCATGATCTTTCAGCTCAAATTTTATCCATCAACAAGATAAAATAATTAAAATTAAAAAAAATAATGTTTCTATCCTTTGCTTCAATTAAGAAAATAATTTAAATAAAATATAAATACAGAATATTGAAAAGTTAACCGAGAGGTTTTATCCTCTTACAATTTTATTAATAATTTAAAAGGAGATTTTATCCTTCCAGCTAAGCTTTACGTGAGAATTTTAAGCATTAGTAGGGATAATTTTATTCTCTAAAAAGAAGGAAATACGAATAATTTAAATGATAATTTATCCTCCACCAAGGCTTTAGATAAGGAATAATTTTATAAAATTCAACTACAAAATCTAATTAAATAAATTCTGTAAAATAGAGTTAATGCATTTAGAATTTAATTAAATAAATTCTGTAAAATAGAGTTAATGCATTTAGAGTTAATTAGACCCCGTCCAAACCTGGATAAGGATCTAACCAGGACTCAACCGAGGTCACCAAAATGGGCCTAAGTTGGACCGCGACTACAGTCCTAAAATAGGACCCGTCCTCACTGTTTCGCTCCTCCAGTGACTTACCTCACTTACCTCGTGCAGCTCTACTCAACTTCTTAACCCACCAGGTCTTCCTGCCAGGGCTCAACCACCCTGGTCTTTTTGCCAAGTTTCAACCAACTTGGGCTTCAGCCAGTTGTCAGGCCTCGTGAACCCAACTGGACTTCTGGCCAGGACTCAACCACCCTGGACTTCCCTCCAGGACTCAACCACCCTGGACTTCAGCCTGGTGTCATGTCCTAAGTCTTTCAACCCTGCACACTTAGTAAAGAGGTCAAAACCAAAATCAAGTCTAACTTTAACCTATTTGTCATTCATCAAAACTCAGGTTTAACTATTAGTGCAAATTGCACCAACATATAGGATTTTCACAAGTAGTCTCTACATAAGGTATATCAAGAAATGCTTCACATTCAACAAATTCAACCCTAGGTTCTTCTAAGAATTGTTCACAATTAGCTTCTATATAGGATGTATCAAAAATTGCATCAAATTCAACAAAATCAACTTTAGGCACCTCTAAAAATTTTTCACAATCAGTTTCTACAAAAGATGTATCACAACATGCTTCACCTTCAACTGAATCAATTTTAAGTGCCTCCATGAGTTTTTCACAATCAATTTCAGCATAGACAAGGCAGAGGAGTCCTCTACCTTTTGTCGTGATCAGTGAGGGTGAAGGACGTGCCGACGGCGAGAAGGAGGCGACGCAACCACCCCTTGCGGCGGCGGCGCAAGGCTAAGGGAAAGGGTTGTGAGCGGGATGTTTGGGTAAGGAAGAAGGAGAAATTCTCTCCTTCTTCATCTTCTTCTCCTTCCTCTCAAAGAGCACAGCCGGTCTAGAGGCCTCACGGCAGCTCTGGCGGTCGGCGGCACAAAGGAGAGAGGAAGAAGGTGTCGTCACTAGGTTAACCCTAGGTTAGGGTTTCCTATTTCGGCCAAGGTGAGAAGAAGAGCTCTTTTGGAGGTCTCGGTGATCTCGGTTTGCGGTAGATCGTCACCCACACAACGTTCGTGAAGGGAGGGACATAAGGTAGAAGACCATGAGGTAATCAGAAAGGTATAAATCATTCCCTATGCTCCATTAATTACCCTTATGTCATGCATGTTCTTGTTGTGTTTGCCTTGTCATTTTATGTTTGTTAATTTATTATTTTGATTCCGAATCACGATGAATAATTTATTAACTGGACCCCGACCATAAACACAAAAGCCGACGATCGACTCGTCGCCTTTTCCGTGGTTGAACGATCGAGCAAATTACAAGGCTAATTTTGATAATTGGCTAAGTTGTAGTTTAGATCGTTCGATACGGCACGAGATGGTCGTAGGGAGACGGGTCTCCATTTGGGGTTTTTTTTAATCCGTAGACATTGAGAGGTCTCTCGGATCGACCGAGTATTAGCTAAGAAAACCCGCCAAGCCATACCCAACACTTTCATCCTCCAATGCACTTCTTCCTCCCCCTTGATCAATGCCCCCTAAATGCAGATCTTGAATTGCTTGGGTAATGTTTTGATTTTCTCCTATATCCTTATCAATGGAGGATTTCCTAAGGTATGTGCTAGTAGACTCATCAAAATTCACATTTGATGACTCCTCAATCATTCTAGTCCTCTTGTTATACACTCTATACCCTCTACTAGTAGATGAGTACCCAACTAAATTCCCTTCATCCGCCTTAGATTCAAAATTTTTTAAGTCATCCTTAGTATTTAAAATATAGACCTTGCAACCAAACACTCTAAAATAGTGAATTTGAGGAATTTTCCCATTCCACAATTCAAAAGGTGTTTATCCTAAAAATCTATGAATTAAAACTAGGTTTTGGATGTAACAAGCGGTATTTACCGCTTCCGCCTAAAAATAGCTACGTAAAGAATAAGCATTAAGCATAGTCCTAGCCGCTTCTTGCAAAACCCGATTCTTTCTTTCTACAACCCGATTTTGTTGTGGTGTTCTTAGGCATGAAAATTCATGTTTGTACCCATTTCCTAGACAAAAACTAGAGAAGTTTGAATTTTCAAACTCTCCACCATGATCACTCCTAATTTGGTAGATTTTGAGATGTTTCTCATTTTCAACCCTTTTGCTAATTCCTATGAATATTTCTAGAGTTTCATCCTTATGTCTCATGAAATAAACCTAAGTAAATCTAGAAAAATTATCAACAATTACTAAGCAATATTTATTTCCTACTAATGAAGGAGTACTATGACAATTAAATAGATCTAAATGCAATAATTCCAATGGTAGAAAAATACTAATTAGAGTTTTACCTTTATGTGATGACTGGGATTGCTTACCCTCTTGACATGCATCACACATTTGTAAGATGTGTATACTGAAAGACATGAGTTTCATTATATGAACATCTTTATTATGAAAAGAGAATCGCAACTACACTAGGTGTTTGTTTAAATAGTACATACACGAAGTCCAATTACTTTGCATTGTAGATAACATGGTGTGTGGTGTCACATGGAAGATCGTGTTATAAGTTCCCTGCTTAGTATAAATAAGAGGCCCACAACCGAGATGGAATTAGACAACCCATCGGATGGTTGTAGTGTAATTAGGTGTGGTTGGTCTTGACCATAGAATTATGTTGATGCAGTCTGGCCCTGATTGTTATTTTGGTGTTGACAACGATTTTAGTTTAGGTTGATGATTATGATGATTATGATTAAGTCCTGATCGAGGATTAGGCATGATATGGAGAATCCTAGTCTGGAGGGCTAGGTGTTGGAAAAATCCTAACCTGGAGGGTTAGGTGTGAAAAATCCTAGCTTGGAGGGCTAGGTGTTGGAAAAGTCCTAATTCGGAAGGGTTGGGTGAAAAGTCCTAGCTTAGAGGGCTAGGTGAAAAGTCCTAACTTGGAGGGTTAGGTGCAAATTCCCATCCTGGAGAATTATGTGAAAAGTCCTGGCTTGGAGGGCAGGTGGATAGCTAACTTGGAAGGGTTGGGTGAAAGTCCTAACTTGGAGGGTGGGTGAAAAGTCCTAGCTTGGAGGGCTAGGTGAAAAGTTCTAACTTGGAGGGTTAGGTGCAAATTCCCAACTTGGAGAGTTAGATGGAAAAATCCTTAGCTTGGAGGGCTAGGGTGGATGGAAACTTAGCTTGGAGGGCTAAGTTTGAGTCCCTGGATCGGTCAGGTGACCGATCAGGGAATCTAGCACACTGTTCCATCGTGGATCGGTCAGGTGACGGATCCAGCAATGATTGATCGGTCTGGTGACCGATCAGGGAGCACACAGTGAGGTTGGGAACCTACTGTACTGCTCCTGATCGATCCGGTGACCGATCAGGGAGTGCGTATTTCACCCACTACTTGGCTCCTGATCGGTCTTGTGATCGATCATAGAGCAAACAGTGAGGTTGAGTTCCCCTGCTGATCTGCACCTGATCGGTCTAGTGGCCGATCAGGATCACTGTGCAGATCGTTCTGGATAACGATCCAGCTTCGCGGGTTTCTCACTAAGATCGATCAGGACTGTGCCTGATCGGTCTGGTGATGATCTGATCAGGACTGGAGACCGATCAGGAGAACCCCTGATCGGTCAATTGAACGATCAAAAGGCTTAGGCTGGGAAACTCAAAAATCGCCCGATGTAAGGGGTGGATCGGTCTGGTGATCGATCCACAACCTGGGATCGGTCTGGTGATAGATCCAGGAGAGTCCCAAAGAAATCGCGGTTTCTAATCGAGCGTTGGGGATCGATCAGGACAGAACCTGATCGGTCTGGACCCAGCCTGATCGGTCTGGTGATCGATCAGGAGTCGCTCTGATCAGTCGGGTGACCGATCACTTTAATTCAAATTGCACTATCAGACGCTCTGGTCGCGTCTGACCATATCCGATTCACTGCTGTTTGCCTCTGATATTTGATTTACTGTGTGATATACTGCTCTAACAGTCTGATTAAGCTGCAGGTGACAGGGGAGGATTCAAACACTCAAGGAGAAGTCAATGGAGGCTTTCCTTGGAGCAGGTTTGTCCGTTTCTCATCTCAGGTTGCAACGGCTGGAGCTGCAGGACTAAAGCCGCTGACTGAAGCATGGCTGAGGGAGCTCAGGAAGTTCAGTAAGGGTTCAGTGGTAGCTGGCGTTGGCAGTGAGGCAGCTGGAGGCTGCTGGAGATGAGGTCACTTGATGCTTAGTGGAGAAACAAAAGGGACAGAAGATAGCCTCAGTGAAGCAGAGTTCTACAGCTTGTGTTTGAGTTCTTGCCGCACTTGTGTTCTCCACATCAAGCTTGCACGTTCTGAAGTTTCATCCTCTTGAGCAAGCTGCTGAAAACTTGAAGCAACCTTCCCTTACTTGAGCGCTTGAAGGAGAGAACAAGGAGCTGGGAGTCCGATAGCGGGAAGACACGAGGAAGGGTTTCTTGCGTGAGATCGCCGCTGGGTGGAGCTCAGGAAAGCTTGTTGTGTTCTTGTCCTTGCTAAGTGTTTGAGTAAGATCTTTCTTGTTGTTTCTTTGTGCTTAAACTTAAATCCGTGATTGAAACGTTGTGGAGAGGTTTCTCCACCGAGAAGGAGGTTGTTTCTTATCCGGTGATAACCGTGGCTTGATCTGCCGACGGTCAAGGGATCGCCCACCTTAAGGGCACGCCAAGGAGTAGGGGCAAGTTATCCCCCAACCTTGTAAATTCTCCTTGTTAGCGATCTTGCTAATCTTGCTAGTTAGTTTTCTGTTTTAGTTTCTGCACATTCTGTTTTTCATACTTCCGCTGTGTTACTAACAACTCCAAGTGCAGAAACTCGCTAAGTTCTTGAAGCAAAAGTGATTGGCTATATTCACCCCCCCCCTCTCTAGCCATCCCGTTTCCAACAAATTACACTAGTGTGCTTTGAGTACATTGAGCAGGACCAAAACCCGAGGTTATCCAATTTGTACTTACTCGATAATTGGATAGGACCTCAGTTTATAGTATGGAGTATGATCCCTTAATCCCGAAATAATATCGGGCATATATTATTAATTATTGTTTCTTTGATTTACCAATGGGCGGGATCTATTCTGTTAGATCGATAGGCCCGATAAGTTGGGAGATAATATTAATAATATGATGTGCCGATGATTATTGAGGAATCCATGTCCTGGTAAGTTAGCATGATGATGCCCCCTTGATGAGCTCAAAAGGTTCATCGTGCTAAACCCTGCAGGTGGATTTGATCAGGCACGATGATAAGGTTGAGTGGTACTAGTCAAGGATCCAGAGGTTAATTAATTTGAATTTATAGTAATTTAAATTAATTAACGAGCATTCGAGATCCTAAACACGGGGGGATGGACGACTCGTAATATGTGGAGCCCATATAAAAATATGGGGGTTGGTGAGGGAGTTCAATTAAGATCCTTTAATGGAATGGATCTTAATTAATGGATCGGGTTTAGATCCATTAGTAGGCCAAGAACCAACTCCTCCTCTTGGTCCCTACCTTAGCCCTATAAATACCTTAGGAGATCATTATACCAAGGCTAGATCAACTAATCCAAGAAACCAATCCACCCAAGGCTCCTTCCTCCCCTCTCCTCCTCTCTCTCCTAGGGCTAGCGCCGGCGCAAAGGGAAGGGTTTCTCTCCTTCTCTTTTCTCTTCTACTTCTTCCACCACCTCTCAGCCGGAGCAAGCATAGATAAGGGAGAGAGCTTCTCTCCCTTTTCCAGTGCTCGGTGGCCAGCAAGGGGTGGCCGGCGGCCGGCTAGAGGAGGTGCAAGGGAGGCAAGTGGCGGCGCCGCAAGGTAAAGGAGAAGGGGAAGTTGCAGGCGGTTTGGGCAAGGATGAAGGAGAGTTCCTCTTTTCTTCTTCTTCTTCAGTCTCCTCTCAAGGTGGGCTGCTGGTCCGGAGGCTTGTAGGTGGCTCCGGCGGTTGGCGGCGCAAAGGGAGAGGAGAGAAGGGTCGGCGACGCAAACCCTAGAGGCTAGGGTTTTGGTCGGCTATAAGAAGGGATTTTTTGGTGGTCTTGGTGATCTCGTATAGTGATAGATCGTCGCCCACACGACGTCCACGAAGGGAGGGACATAAGGTAGAAGACCGCGAGGTGATCGGAAAGGTATATCTTTCCCTATGCTCCTTTGTTTTTCCTTATGTCAATTTTGTGCCATGATTAGATGTCTCATCATTTCATGTTTAATAATTTATTATTCTTGATGAATAAATTATTATCTAGACCCCGACCATAAACACAAAAGTCAGCGATCGACTCGTTGCCTTTTCTGTGGTCAAACGGTCGAGCAAATTATAAGGCCGATTTTGGTAATTAGCTAAGTTGTAATTTGGATTGTTCGATACGGCACGAGACGGTCGATGGGAGACGGGTCTCCTTTCGGATTAATTTTTTTAATCGGTAGAAATGGAGAGGTTTCTCGGATCGACTAGGTATTCGCTAGGGAAACCCTCCAAGCCATACCCAACAATTGGTATCAGAGCTGAGGTTTCCGGCTTTGTGTGTTTAGGATTGGTTAATTTTTGCAATTCATATATTTTATTTTGCTGGTTAATGTGTGGATGTGCGTAGGCTAACTTTGTGTTGCAGGCACGAGATTCCAACTTCATGGCCAAATATGTGTTGTGTGATTGGTTTGCATATTTTTGTAATTAATTAATCCTCGGGGTTGACGAAGCTAGGTATTTAATTTTTGTAATTAAATACGGTGCATGTTTAGCCGAATTATTTATTTACGGTTGATCTAGCTTTCATGTACACTCCCTCGAGGAGTATAGAATCGATGATGTAAATAATTAGCTAGTCATTTCGGCGTGGAAATCCCTTGAGGTAGCTTACGCAGAACGAAGGGAGGAGCAGAAGAAGTGACGGCACGACTGGAGGCGCATTAGAGACCAAGGGCCATGAAAGTTGGAAAATCTAGGATTTTCTCTATGTTTTTTTCATGTTGATTGGTTATGTGCTTGGTTGTGTGGTAGTGCTTGAAAATTCCTCAAGATAAATTACTAAGTGGGAGAGTGACCCTAAGGGTCCCATGACCTCCATTGCAATCGGATATGTAATGCGAACAAGCCCGCGCGTTGGCTCTGAGTGCCTTCCTCCATAACGGATAGGCTTGTTCTGCGGATCACAAAATCAAAAAAGATTATAGGGGATTATTCAAGAGCATGTGGACTTCCCTAACGGAAGGCACATAATCCTAAATAGTTCTCTTAGTGTCATGCAATGGTAAACACTTAGATATAATTATTTGTATCCTCCCCAACGGAGTCACTGCTAATAAATTGTAGGGTCAAAGTTGACCAACTATTTGTCTTACTTGTCAAAAAGTTAGGTTGACAAGATAGTAAGACTGATGGGTAAAACCTTCTCTAACGAATGTAGAGTTTGTATACGTCCACACTAACATGGCATACAAATTCTCGGTGTTTGAGATGTTGGTTGATTTCGAAAATTAATTGTTTTGAGGAATCAATTTATTTTCGATTTCTAAAGTAGTGTATTGTGATTCTCAGGATTTTCATAATGACTTTTACTCCACTAGCAACAATTCTTAAGGACAACAAACATACTGGTCCAAACTACATAGATTGGAAGAGGAACCTTGACATTGTCTTCACTGCTGAAGAGTACAAATTTGTACTCTTCGAGGAATGTTCGGAAAAGCCTAGAGACAATTCTAGTGAAGGGCATAAGGAGCGTTACAAGAAGTAGGTCAAGGCAGATGAGATGTCGCGGTGCTACATTCTGGCATCTATGTTGAATGTGCTGCAACATCAACATCAGGTCATGCCCACTGCTGGTGACATAATACTGAACCTTAAGGAGTTCTTCGGATACCAGAATCGGGTAGCTTGGCAGCTGGCAATGAAAAATTTGATGACGACCATTATGGTCGAAGGGACACCTGTTAAGGGTCATGTCCTGAAAATGATGGCCCACCTCAATGAGATTGAGGTACTTGGAGGAGCTATCGACGGGGAATCACAGGTTGATATAATACTCCAATCTCTGCCTAGGAGTTTTGAGCAGTTTCGACTTAACTATAACATGAACAAGCATGAGCATACGTTAGGAGAACTCCTGGGAGAACTCCAGGCGGCAGAGGGTCTCTTTCGTCAGAACTCGCAGGCTTTAGTTACTCAAAAGGTTTCTACTTCTATGTCGAAAGGCCGGAAGAAGAAGAAACAAGGTGGGTTCAAGAAGGCAGCAGCATTGCAAGGACCCCAGACTGGCGTGAAGAAGCCGAAAGGCAAGTGCTTCACGTGCAAGCAAACTGGGCACTGGAAGGCGGACTGTCCCCGTCGACAAAACAAAGGTATTTCTTCAGCCTTAGTCGTTGAAACATGTTTAGCGGTGCTATCTACCAATACCTGGTGTGTAGATACAGGAGTCACTGACCATGTCTGCAATACTCTGCAGGAGTTCCAGGAAACCCGATGGCTAGCTAATGAAGAAATCGTGGTCTACATGGGTGATGCTACAAGAGTGGCAGCGGTTGCAGTGGGAGTTTTTTATTTGTCTTTTGAGAGAAATAAAGTGTTAGTTCTGAGAGATTGCCTTTATGTACCTTCAATTAGAAAGAATCTAATTTCAGTTTCTAAGTTGTTTAAGGATGGATATTCTGTTACTTTTGATAATAAAGTTGTTATTAAAAGAAATAGAGAGATTATCTGTTTGGGTACAATGGTCGGCAATCTGTATACTCTAGAACCAAAATCTCCCACGATGCATACTAAAGTAAATAGATCATCATCTAACTCAAATAAGAGAAAAGAGCCTTCTAAGATGAATCAGACGTATCTTTGGCACCTTAGGCTTGGCCATATTAACCTTAGTAGGATTCAATGGTTGATAGCCGATGGGCCTCTGGGTTCATTGGTGGTGGAGGATCTCCCGACCTGTGAGTCTTGCTTGGAAGGTAAAATGACCAAGAGGCCTTTCAAGGCTAAGGGGTATAGGGCCAAAAATGTGTTAGAACTGATTCATTCTGATCTGTGTGGTCCTATGTCAATCCACGCTAGAGGTAGCTTTGAATACTTCGTCACCTTCATTGACGATTATTCAAGGTATGGATACATTTACCTGATGCGCTGCAAGTCTTAATGCTTTGATAAGTTCAAAGAGTTCAAGGCTGACGTGGAAAAGCATCAAGGTAAAGGTATCAAGACACTACGATTAGATCGTGGTGGCGAGTACCTCTTTGGAGAGTTTAGGACCTTCCTATTAGAAGCTAGGATTCAGTCTCAGCTAACTGCACCCGGTACACCCGAACAGAACGGTATTGCAGAAAGAAGGAATAGGACTCTTATGGAACTGGTTAGGTCAATGATGAGCTATTCAGACTTGCCTGATTCATTCTGGGGATATCCTCTAGATACAGCTGCGTATATTCTGAACATGGTACCATCTAAGTCAGTCTCTTCTACTCTAATAGAATTGTGGACTGGGCAAAAGCCTAGTCTAGGACATATTCAGATTTGGGGTAGTCTAGCAATGTACTGAAGGGAGATACTGATAAGTTGGAATCTCGGACAGAAGTACGCTTGTTTGTGGGCTATCCTAAGGGAACGAAGGGTGGTCTGTTCTATAGTTTTAAGGATCAGAAGGTAATCGTTAGCACGAATGTTAGATTCTTAGAGGAGGACTATGTGATGAACCATAAGCCCAAGACTAGACTTGTGCTTGAAGAGTTAAGGCGGGACGTTCCGACTTTAGGACCAATTGTACAAAAGGACACACCACAAGTTACTGCACCACATGTCACTGAGAATACACAGGTGGTACCTCGTCGCAGTGAGAGGGTTGTCAGACAGCCTAAAAGGTTCATGTTTCTGGGAGAGTCTTCGGACTTAGTCCCTGGTAAAAATGAACTGGATCCCTAGACCTATGGCGAGGCCCTCCAAGACAAGGATGCAGATTCTTGGCAAAGGGCAATGAACTCCGAGATAGAATCTATGGATTCTAACCATATCTGGGAGCTAGTAGAACCACCCAATGGTGTAAAAGTCATTGGATGCAAGTGGATCTACAAGAGAATGAGAGGATCAGACGAGAAGGTTGAGACCTTCAAAGTTAGGCTTGTTGCGAAAGGGTACACTAAGAAAGAGGGTATCGATTATGAGGAGACCTTTCCGCCAGTAGCCATGCTTAAGTCTATCCGGATTCTCTTATCTATTGCAGCTCATATGGACTATGAGGTATGACAGATGGATGTCAAGACAGTCTTCCTTAACAGGAGTCTTGAGGAGACCATCTACATGCAGTAACCAGAAGGGTTCATTGCTAAGAGCAAAGAGCATCTTGTGTGCAAGCTTAATCGATCCATTTATGGATTGAAGCAAACTTCATGATCTTGGAACATCCGGTTTGATGAAGTTATCCTGTCATATGGATTTACTCAAAGCCCGGATGAGTCATGTATATACAAAAGATGTGACGGAAACATCGTGGTGTTTCTTGCACTATACGTAGATGACATTTTGTTAATTGGCAACAATGTCAAAGTGTTATCAGACGTAAGGGTCTGGCTATCAAAGCAGTTTGATATGAAGGACTTGGGAGAAGCGGGACACATCCTTGGGATCAAGGTCATAAGGGATCGCCAGAAAAGGATGTTGTGCTTATCCCAAGCTTCATATGTTAACACTGTCTTCTCTCATTTTAGCATGGGAAACTCCAAGAAGGGTTTTCTACCCTTTAGGCATGGAGTTCCCTTATCCAAGGAGATGTGTCCGAAAATATTAAAGGAGATAGAGGAAATGAAGGCGGTTCCTTATGCTTCAGCAGTAGGAAGCCTCATGTATGCTATGTTGTGCACGAGACCTGATATCTGTTTTGTCGTGGGCATGGTTAGCAGATATCAGAGTAATCTTGGACAGTGACATTGGACTGCAGTAAATCATATATTGAAATACCTGAGACGAACTAGGGATTATATACTGGTTTACCGGGCAGACCAATTAGTCCCTGTAGGTTATACGAACTCAGATTTCCAGTCAGACAGGGACAAAAGTAAGTCTACCTCAGGATTTGTGTTTACTTTAGGAGGTGGAGCCATTGTTTAGAGGAGTGTCAAGCAGAAGTGCGTGGCGGACTCCACCATGGAAGCTGAATATGTGGCAGCCTCAGACCAGCCAAGGAAGTTGTATGGCTCAGGAACTTCATCATAGACTTGGATGTGATTCCTGGTTTGCCCAGATCTATCACAATCTTTTGTGATAACAGTGGTGCAGTTGCAAACTCGAAGGAACCACGAGCCCATAAGGCGAGTAAACACATAGAGCGCAAGTACCACTTGATATGAGAAATCGTAAAGCCAGGAGAAGTGGCTGTCGCCAAGATTGAATCAGAGGACAACCAGACAGATCCTTTCACGAAAGCTCTTCCAGCTAAGGCTTTTGATAGGCATGTGGAGGTTATGGGAGTCAGATGTATGGCAGTGGGAGAACTGTTACAGTGTCTTTAAGTATAAGTGGGAGATTGTAAGATGTGTATACTGAAAGACATGAGTTTCGTTATATGAACATCTTTATTATGAAAAGAGAATCGCAACTACACTAGGTGTTTGTTTATAATAGTACATACACGAAGTCCAATTACTTTGTATTGTAGATAATATGGTGTGTGGTGTCACATTAAAGATCGTGTTATCAGTGTAAGATGTGTATACTGAAAGACATGAATTTCTTTATATGATCATCTTCCTTTTGAAAAGAGAATCACAACTACACTAGGTGTTTGTTTACATTAGTACATGCACGAAGTGCAATTACATTGGGTTGTAGATAACATGGTGTGTGGTGTCACACGGAAGATCATATTATCAGTTCCTTGCTTAGTATAAAATAGAGGCCCACAATCGAGATAGAATTGGACAACCCATCGGGATGGTTGTAGTGTAATTAGGTGTGGTTGGTCTTAACCATAGAATTATACTAGTGTGCTTTGAGTACATTCGGTAGGACCAAAACCCGAGGTTATCCAATTTGTACTGACTCGATAATTATATAGGACCTCAAGATATTATTACGGAATACGATCCCTTAATCCCGAAATAATATCGGGCATATATTATTAATTATTATTTCTTTGATATACCAATGGGCGAGATCTATTCTGCTAGATCGATATGTCTAGTAAGTTGGGAGATAATATTAATAATATGATGTGCCGATGATTATTGAAGGAATCCGTGTCCTGATGAGTCAGGATGATGATGCCCCCTTGATGACCTCAAAAGGTTCATCGTGCTAAACCCTGCAGGTGGATTTGATCCGGCACGATGATAAGGTTGAGTGGTATTAGTCAAGGACCTAGAGGTTAATTAATTTGAATTGTTAGTAATTTAAATTAATTAACGGGCATTTGAGATCTTAAACACGGGGGGATGGACGACTCGTAATAAGTGGAGCCCATATCTAAATATGGGGTTGGTGAGGTAATTCAATGTGGATCCTTTAGTGGAATGAATCCTCATTAATGGACCGAGTTTGGATCCATTAGCAAGCCAAGATCCAACTCCTCTGTCACGCCCCGAGACCCAGGAGCCGCTGATCCAATATAAAATCGGACAGCAACTCCCCTATCCGGCGGACAATTTACACACACACAATACATATAACAATCCACGCAATATATATATTTGCACAACCACGAAGTTTAAAGGGCCACAGGCCTCAGATATAAGCAGAAACAACAGTTATATGATTATAAATATCGAAAAACCAAATCCGAACTCACCTGAGCTGCTAGGGGGCAGGAACAAAACTAAAACCAATCGAAGTCCAACATAGGACTCAAAAGTACAATACCATCAAATAAAATGTGCATACCGGTTCAAATCAAAATAGCGGAAGCATAGTAAATACTACAGGGTCCATAACCGAAACAAAGTAAGGTAAAACTAAACAGAGCTCCTCTGGAGCTGGGGACTGGCGACTAGGGATCTCCTCGCAGACATCAACCTGAAATAAACATATATGGCAACGGGGTGAGTCCATAGCTCAGCGAATACCCAACAGATATGCATAGAAGGTTATACCAACAATAAGAGTTCAGCTACTACAGTCTCACAACAACAGTAGGGAAAAACTAGTACTGAACATACCGAAGTAGATATATACCTGAATCCATCTAACCTGTATAGAGGGTAAGAAATACCAGAGGAAAACCAATAGACATATAAGCTCAGTTAGCAAGTCTCCAGAATATGCGATGTCAAACAAGTGCAGCAAATAAGTGCAGCAAACAATGCACAATGCAAAATATGCACATGGTGCAATGACATGTGTCACCCCCTAGTCCCAGTTAGGATATCGTCCATGACGTCCGCGTGGGTAGAGCTGTGACAAACTGTACCCAGTCAGGACATAGTCCACAACGTCCGCATGGGTCAGCATGCAACAATGCAAGGATGGTGCATGCCCCAAACATATAAAGCACCCTGATGCAATGACATGTGTCACCCCTAGTCCCAGTCAGGATTGTCCATAACGTCCGCGTGGGTGGAGCTGTGACAACCTGTACCCAGTCAGGACATCGTCCACAACGTCCGCGTGGGTCAGCATGCAATAATGCAGAGATGGTATATGATAGATACACATACCTCCCTCCCAAGTCCTCAGTTTACTAAGTCTCAGTCTGAAATCCTATAACAGGAAATACAGGTAACTTACAAGGTATACTGACTGGAAAACTACCAATCCCTCAAGGTTAAAGGCAGGAGATACACCACTATCTCTAAGCATATATATCGATATGACAATATCCGAGACTGTATGGAACAAACAGCATAATAACTCAGGGATAAACAACAAGTATCCAGAATAGGCATAATAAACAGGGATAGCGTATAATCTTACTGCTATCTATAACAGTCTATGCATAATCACATGACAATATCAAAAGAGATAAGTCAAAGGGTACCCGCCTCCAATAGTAGAAGTCCGTATCAAAGAGGAGAACCACCCGTCCAATATAATCCGCAACCGTAATTGCATCAATGCCCTGTGTCAAGGACATATTTAATTAGCTATTACAAAAGATGGTAACTAGCTAATTAATTCCTAATCCATACTAAGATTAACCCAAGTATTCCTTTCTCATCTAACTACCTCTATTTAAATGGACAGATTCCTAATTACCTCCTGTAATTTAAGATTAAGTCCATTTTGTTTTATCCCACCTTCCAAATCCCTCAACTTAAATTATTAGGTTTAATTTCCATTAAACCTAAACCCAACCTAATCATCTTAGTACCGTGTGGCAAACACCACAAGATTTAAATACTAAAACGGACTCAATTCCCAATAGAGGTAAATTGCAAGATTTAAACATCAGCAATCTAAATCCACAACCATGTATCACAATACACTACACCAAACCTAATCCATACGAGATTCACATCTATTTCCATATCCACAGTTCCTATCCAAATCATATTCCAAGTTCAAGAATTAAATACAACTGATCACATCCCAAAATTGAAGTTAGAGATCCAATACAGAATTATCTCCAATACTGAAACCTAATCAGAGGGAAACAAAGTCAATTTATGGCTACCTGACAAATATAAACATAAGCCTCTTTACCTCAAATGAAAGCTAGGAAGCAACCATCCCAAACCCAATACACAGATCAACATCCGAAGCTTAACTCCATCAATTAAAACTCTCGGCAGGAATAAAAAAATAGGGCTTCAAACAGATACAACCCAACCCACACCAGTACTAGTATCATTCTGTTTGATCAAAACTCATCCAACAATCCAATTCTACCGAACCACAAGCAGATCCCATACACAGAGACAAAACCGAAGGAAAGAACAAACCATCTAAGCTCTAGACATGAAATCCAATCCCTACAATACAAGAACACTGACCCAAACAATCAGACACGCCCTCAACAAAAATAAAGATCCTTCAAAATCATCACAGATCGATCAACACCAAGCCCTATTCGAATTTCTATACCCATGAACCATACTGATCAGAAATAGATGAGATCCAACCAAGAACCGGCATATCCATTTGCAGCAATTAAAACTCACCAGTTGATATCCCATACGCACGAGAGATTCCTGATCCGATCTGATCACTCCCCTAATGCTCGGCCCAGTCGCTGGCTTCCCTCATGACTGAAATTAGGGCAAGAGTCGGCGTCGACAACAGAGAATCGAAGAAGGAGGAGTAATAGCGAGGCTCGCAATCGGCGCCGGAAATCAGACGGGAAGAGCCCCGCGTTGGCTGAGTTCGCCAAGAGGAGCTCGCGATCGATCTCAAGCGGCGGCTGCTGCGGGAAGAGAAAGAAAAGGGGTTGTGGGCGTCGAGTTTAGGGCACGCGAGAGGGTGGAGAAGAGAGGTGGAGTGAGTGCTCGGCTGCGGTGGAAGCAAAAGCCCTAATCGGCTCTTATTTTGCTCCTTTTGCATTTAAGCCCAACTAATTTATAGGATTTTATAGAAACCCCCCTCTAATTTAAGAAAACCCCTACAACATTGTTTCCTTTTAGCATAAAGGCCCCTCAAACTTAGGGTTAAAAGAGGTCTAACCCTCTAACTCCAATCTAGGTCTCGAAGACCCTAAATCTTTTCCGGAAAATTTCTGAAATTTTTTTTTCTGGATCGCATCCAAAAGTATCGGATTTAACATCCTCCCCCACTAATAAAAATTTGGTCCCCAAATTTCATCATTCCTCATACGGCACACACTAGCATCAAAACATGACTGTACTCATCATGAGTAACCACGTCAGTTGATACCCTAAAGTTACCCTGATACGGAGCAACTAAAGCTATTAATCCAGAGGTTATCCTCCGATAACCAGGTACACCCGAACAATCATTCAATCATCACACACATCCAGGGCACTCAATCCTAAGATCACAGTTCCAAGTCTATACTCCGATCCTCAAACATAAAACGTTCAAATTCATGAATATCACCCAAATATCCTCATGTCAATAACATCCTCCCAAGCATCACAAGTCATATATATTTATATATATCCTCTAATAACCCGTCAAAAGATAACTTATAATTTAAAGATTGTGCCAACATATCGTACCATATATTACCATGAATAACCAACTTCCTAAATAATCAACCACCGAAATATCATTTATCCACTAAATGATCCATCAAAAAGCTATAATCCGATAGGTCCATGTCCACTAATAGAATCCTCAAAGTACAACGTATCATAGAGATTCGTAAATCTCAATCCACCTCTCGATACCATAATGGATCGCACATCTCGACGTACCATCGAGATTATCAAACCACGAACACTCAATCTATGAGTCAAAATCTCTCATAGAATCGCGTGCAATGAACGAGTCGACCAACCATCGGCTCGTAACCCAATATTCTCCGATTCCTTCGCTCAAGGTTCAGAAACCTCTGAGTTCCAACTCCATCCACAAAAAGATCATATATGCACTAAATGATCCATCACCAAACTACAAATCTGGCAGGTCCATCTCACTTAATAGAATTCCCAAAACACAACATATTATAGAGATTCGTCAATCTCAATCAACCTCTTAACACCAACGAGAAAGTCCACGGTGATAACAACCTTATCATCCGTTCAACTAGTAGGTCCACTATGGGAGTATATTAACCAAAAACCAATGGTCATCTTTGACCTCCTGATTAACGTCCAACATCTCACCGAAGATAAGGATACAGCTAACTCCACATCCTCCGCACCCTAACGGTCATACATCCCGATGCCCATCGAGATTATCCAACCATACACACCCAATCTATGAGTCAGATCCCTCATAGAGTAGGTAAGAACTAGCGAGTCACACCGACCGTCGACTCGTAATCTAATACAGTCCAATTCCTTCACTCCTTAGGTCAAAACCCTCTAGGATCCTACTCCATAACAAGGAGCTAGAACATGCTATCTCTCAGGAGTATCTCAACATACTCATAAAGCAATTCCTTTATTTTTCCCAAGGTTGTCCGCAATAATATCTAACTAGAGGTGACCTAGTCTTATAAGTGATTTGCCTCCACGCAAATCAATAGTCCGTATATACCTTTTTAGTTATTCAATCAAGTACAAGCGGTAACCCATAAGTGTCAAGCAACTAGCTTCACACTTTTCTGTATCGGCCTAAGTCACCAATCAAGCTGTACCCTCTAGGTCATCAACATGGTACAGGTGATTCATGGTCAAAGTTATCAGGGAATAGGATGTAACAATCCATTAACGATAATAATATGTAGCTCATGCTACCCTTCTACATTAAAATAGGTCATGCACTATACACGTGCCTTCCAGTCACCTAACTAGGCACGAACGACCCAACTGTCTGAAACTCCTTGAACTAGGGTAAGTCGATCCTAAGCTGATCGAGCCAACAACAATAAGCAATCCCTAGTTCTCGCTTAGCTAACAATAGCTAGAACACATACTATAAATAGTAAGGTCTAGAAGGATCAAAAGAATAAACCTCCAATAGATTGTCGACATATTCGACCTTGGCTTTCCGATTCAACAACCGGGGCTACTAGAGAATTAACATTCTCTGCTCTAAGCTCTCATCCGTAATATATCACTAATCGCTCACATGAACGATCACGAATAGGATAGATTGACAAATGTCAATCCAACTAACCCAAGTCTACATATCTCTATTCATCCAGCATGAATATATGATCCCACCAAGCTGGGATAGTCTAACCCATCCAAAATCTAATACTGAGCATTAAAGCTAAGATAGTATTAGAAAGATATACCTTTTGCCGCCTGGAGAAGTCCTGTCGCTGCCAAGTCCCCAAATTGCCGTCGTATCGCAACCACGGCTTTAAAAAAATCCGTAATGTACTCGGATGAATAACATCAAACCCGAGCTCCGACACCTACCAGTTCAGTGTCAGATTTAAATTCCGAGAAATCCACGAATCGATGGTATCCCGCATCCTGGGCTTGATACCAAAAATACCAAAAATAATTGGTACCAGATAAACCCGTAAATCCAAAACACTCAGGTATCCGAAACCTGAGCTCTGATACCAAAATAAATTGTCACGCCCCGAGACCCAGGAGCCGCTGATCCAATATAAAATCGGACAGCACCTCCCCTGTCCGGCGGACAATTTACACATACATACAATCTACATAACAATCCACGCAATATATATTTGCACAACCACGCAGTTTAAAGGGCCACAGGCCTCAGATATAAGCAGAAACAACAGTTTTATGATTATAACTATCGAAAAACCAAATCCGAACTCACCTGAGCTGCCAGGGGGCAGGAACAAAACCAAAATCAATCGAAGTCCAACATAGGACTCAAAAGTACAATACCATCAAATAAAACGTGCATACATGTTCAAATCAAAATAGCGGAAGCATAATAAATACTACAGGGTCCACAACCGAAGCAACGTAATGCCAAAATCAAAAAGAGCTCCGCTGGAGCTGGGGACTGGCGACTAGGGATCTCCTCGCAGACATCAACCTGAAATAAACATATATGGCAACGGGGTGAGTCCATAGCTCAGCGAATACCCAACAGATATGCATAGAAGGTTATACCAACAATAAGAGTTCAGCTACTACAGTCTCACAACAACAGTAGGGAAAAACTAGTACTGAACATACCGAAGTAGATATATACCTGAATCCATCTAACCTGTATAGAGGGTAAGAAATACCAGAGGAAAACCAATAGACATATAAGCTCAGTTAGCAAGTCTCCAGAATATGCGATGTCAAACAAGTGCAGCAAATAAGTGCAGCAAACAATGCACAATGCAAAATATGCACATGGTGCAATGACATGTGTCACCCCCTAGTCCCAGTCAGGATATCGTCCACGACGTCCGCGTGGGTAGAGCTGTGACAAACTGTACCCAGTCAGGACATAGTCCACAACGTCCGCGTGGGTCAGCATGCAACAATGCAAGGATGGTGCATGCCCCAAACATATAAAGCACCCTGATGCAATGACATGTGTCACCCCCTAGTCCCAGTCAGGATTGTCCATAACGTCCGCGTGGGTGGAGCTGTGACAACCTGTACCCAGTCAGGACATCGTCCACAACGTCCGCGTGGGTCAGCATGCAATAATGCAGAGATGGTGTATGATAGATACACATACCTCCCTCCCAAGTCCTCAGTATACTAAGTCTCAGTCTGAAATCCTATAACAGGAAATACAGGTAACTTACAAGGTATACTGACCGGAAAACTACCAATCCCTCAAGGTCAAAGGCAGGAGATACACCACTATCTCTAAGCATATATATCGATATGACAATATCCGAGACTGTATGGAACAAACAGCATAATAACTCAGGGATAAATTACATGTATCCAGAACAGGCACAATAACTCAGAGATGAACAACAAGTATCCAGAACAGGCATAATAAACAGGGATAGCGTATAATCTTACTGCTATCTATAACAGTCTATGCATAATCACATGACAATATCAAAAGAGATAAGTCAAAGGGTACCCGCCTCCAATAGTAGAAGTCCGTATCAAAGAGGAGAACCACCCGTCCAATATAATCCGCAACCGTAATTGCATCAATGCCCTGTGTCAAGGACATATTTAATTAGCTATTACAAAAGATGGTAACTAGCTAATTAATTCCTAATCCATACTAAGATTAACCCAAGTATTCCTTTCTCATCTAACTACCTCTAATTAAATGGACAGATTCCTAATTACCTCCTGTAATTTAAGATTAAGTCCATTTTGTTTTATCCCACCTTCCAAATCCCTCAACTTAAATTATTAGGTTTAATTTCCATTAAACCTAAACCCAACCTAATCATCTTAGTACCGTGTGGCAAACACCACAAGATTCAAATACTAAAACGGACTCAATTCCCAATAGAGGTAAATTGCAAGATTTAAACATCAGCAATCTAAATCCACAACCATGTATCACAATACACTACACCAAACCTAATCCATACGAGATTCACATCTATTTCCATATCCACAGTTCCTATCCAAATCATATTCCAAGTTCAAGAATTAAATACAACTGATCACATCCCAAAATTGAAGTTAGAGATCCAATACAGAATTATCTCCAATACTGAAACCTAATCAGAGGGAAACAAAGTCAATTTATGGCTACCTGACAAATATAAACATAAGCCTCTTTACCTCAAATGAAAGCTAGGAAGCAACCATCCCAAACCCAATACACAGATCAACATCCGAAGCTTAACTCCATCAATTAAAACTCTCGGCAGGAATAAAAAAACAGGGCTTCAAACAGATACAACCCAACCCACACCAGTACTAGTATCATTCTGTTTGATCAAAACTCATCCAACAATCCAATTCTACCGAACCACAAGCAGATCCCATACACAGAGACAAAACCGAAGGAAAGAACAAACCATCTAAGCTCTAGACATGAAATCCAATCCCTACAATACAAGAACACTGACCCAAACAATCAGACACGCCCTCAACAAAAATAAAGATCCTTCAAAATCATCACAGATCGATCAACACCAAGCCCTATTCGAATTTCTATACCCATGAACCATACTGATCAGAAATAGATGAGATCCAACCAAGAACCGGCATATCCATTTGCAGCAATTAAAACTCACCAGTTGATATCCCATACGCACGAGAGATTCCTGATCCGATCTGATCACTCCCCTAATGCTCGGCCCAGTCGCTGGCTTCCCTCATGACTGAAATTAGGGCAAGAGTCGGCGTCGACAACAGAGAATCGAAGAAGGAGGAGTAATAGCGAGGCTCGCAATCGGCGCCGGAAATCAGACGGGAAGAGCCCCGCGTTGGCTGAGTTCGCCAAGAGGAGCTCGCGATCGATCTCAGGCGGCGGCTGCTGCGGGAAGAGAAAGAAAAAGGGGTTGTGGGCGTCGAGTTTAGGGCACGCGAGAGGGTGGAGAAGAGAGGTGGAGTGAGTGCTCGGCTGCGGTGGAAGCAAAAGCCCTAATCGGCTCTTATTTTGCTCCTTTTGCATTTAAGCCCAACTAATTTATAGGATTTTATAGAAACCCCCCTCTAATTTAAGAAAACCCCTACAACATTGTTTCCTTTTTGCATAAAGGCCCCTCAAACTTAGGGTTAAAAGAGGTCTAACCCTCTAACTCCAATCTAGGTCTCGAAGACCCTAAATCTTTTCCGGAAAATTTCCGAAATTTTTTTTTTCTGGATCGCGTCCAAAAGTATCGGATTTAACATCCTCCCCCACTAATAAAAATTTGGTCCCCAAATTTCATCATTCCTCATACGGCACACACTAGCATCAAAACATGACTGTACTCATCATGAGTAACCACGTCAGTTGATACCCTAAAGTTACCCTGATACGGAGCAACTAAAGCTATTAATCCAGAGGTTATCCTCCGATAACCAGGTACACCCGAACAATCATTCAATCATCACACACATCCAGGGCACTCAATCCTAAGATCACAGTTCCAAGTCTATACTCCGATCCTCAAACATAAAACGTTCAAATTCATGAATATCACCCAAATATCCTCATGTCAATAACATCCTCCCAAGCATCACAAGTCATATATATTTATATATATCCTCTAATAACCCGTCAAAAGATAACTTATAATTTAAAGATTGTGCCAACATATCGTACCATATATTACCATGAATAACCAACTTCCTAAATAATCAACCACCGAAATATCATTTATCCACTAAATGATCCATCAAAAAGCTACAATCCGATAGGTCCATGTCCACTAATAGAATCCTCAAAGTACAACGTATCATAGAGATTCGTCAATCTCAATCCACCTCTCGATACCATAATGGATCGCACATCTCGACGTACCATCGAGATTATCAAACCACGAACACTCAATCTATGAGTCAAAATCTCTCATAGAATCGCGTGCAATGAACGAGTCGACCAACCATCGGCTCGTAACCCAATATTCTCCGATTCCTTCGCTCAAGGTTCAGAAACCTCTGAGTTCCAACTCCATCCACAAAAAGATCATATATGCACTAAATGATCCATCACCAAACTACAAATCTGGCAGGTCCATCTCACTTAATAGAATTCCCAAAACACAACATATTATAGAGATTCGTCAATCTCAATCAACCTCTCAACACCAACGAGAAAGTCCACGGTGATAACAACCTTATCATCCGTTCAACTAGTAGGTCCACTATGGGAGTATATTAACCAAAAACCAATGGTCGTCTTTGACCTCCTGATTAACGTCCAACATCTCACCGAAGATAAGGATACAGCTAACTCCACATCCTCCGCACCCTAGCGGATCGTACATCCCGATGCACCATCGAGATTATCCAACAATCTACACCCAATCTATGAGTCAAGATCCCTCATAGCATAGAGTAGCAACTAGCAAATCACACCGACCATCGCTTCGTAATCCATTACAGTCTAACTCCTCCACTCTATGGTCAAAACCCTCTAAGGTCCTACTCCATAACAAGGAGATAGAGACATGCTATCTCTCAGGAGTATCTCAATATACTCATAAAGCAATTCTTTTATTTTTCCACAGGTTGTCCGCAATAATATCTAACTAGAGGTGACCTAGTCTTATAAGTGATTTGCCTCCACGCAAATCATAAGTCCGTATATACCTTTTTAGTTATTCAACCAAGTACAAGCGGTAACCCATAAGTGTCAAGCAACTAGCTTCACACTTTTCTGTATCGACCTAAGTCACCAATCAAGCTGTACCCTCTAGGTCATCAACATGGTACAGGTGATTCATGGTCAAAGTTATCAGGGAATAGGATGTAACAATCCATTAACGATAATAATATGTAGCTCATGCTACCCTTCTACATTAAAATAGGTCATGCACTATACACGTGCCTTCCAAGTCACCTAACTAGGCACGAACGACCCAACTGTCTGAAACTCCTTGAACTAGGGTAAGTCGATCCTAAGCTGATCGAGCCAACAACAATAAGCAATCCCTAGTTCTCGCTTAGCTAACAATAGCTAGAACACATACTATAAATAGTAAGGTCTAGAAGGATCAAAAGAATAAACCTCCAATAGATTGTCGACATATTCGACCTTGGCTTTCCGATTCAACAACCGGGGCTACTAGAGAATTAACATTCTCTGCTCTAAGCTCTCATCCGTAATATATCACTAATCGCTCACATGAACGATCACGAATAGGATAGATTGACAAATGTCAATCCAACTAACCCAAGTCTACATATCTCTATTCATCCAGCATGAATATATGATCCCACCAAGCTGGGATAGTCTAACCCATCCAAAATCTAATACTGAGCATTAAAGCTAAGATAGTATTAGAAAGATATACCTTTTGCCGCCTGGAGAAGTCCTGTCGCTGCCAAGTCCCCAAATTGCCGTCGCATCGCAACCACGGCTTTAAAAAAAATCCGTAATGTACTCGGATGAATAACATCAAACCCGAGCTCCGACACCTACCAGTTCAGTGTCAGATTTAAATTCCGAGAAATCCACGAATCGATGGTATCCCGCATCCTGGGCCTATGTCGAGGCCCTCTAAGATAAGGATGCAGATTCTTGGCAAAGGGAAATGAATTCTGAGATAGAATCTATGAATTCTAATCATGTCTGGGAGCTAGTAGAATCACCCAATGAGGTAAAAGCCATTAGATGCAAGTGGATCTACAAGAGAAAGAGAGGATCAAACGGGTAGGTTGATACCTTCAAAGCTAGGCTTGTTGTGAAAGGGTATACTCAGAAAGAGGGTATCGATTATGAGGATACCTTTTCACGCAATAGCCATGCTTAAGTCTATCCGGATTCTCTTATCTATTGCCGCTCATATGGACTATGAGGTATGGCAGATGGACGTCAAGACAACTTTCTTTAATGGAAGTCTTGAGGAGACCATCTACATGAAGCAACCAGAGGGATTCATTGCGAAGAGCAAAGAGCAACTAGTATGCAAGCTTAATCGGTCCATTTATGGATTGAAGCAAGCTTCGCGATCTTGGAACATCCGCTTTGATGAAGTAATCCAGTCATATGTATTTATTCAAAGTCTGGATGAAATATGTGTATATAAGAGATGTGATGGAAACGTAGTGGTGTTTCTTGTACTGTACGTAGATGATATTTTGCTCATTGGCAACGATATCAAGATGTTGCCAGACGTAAGGGTATGGCTGTCCAAATAGTTCGATATGAAGGACTTAGGAGAAGCGGGACACATCCTTGGGATCAAGGTCATAAGGGATCGCTAGAAAAGAATGTTGTGCTTATCCCAATCTTCATACATTGACATGATCCTGGCTTGCTTTAGCATGAAAAACTCCAAGAAAGGTTTTCTACTTTTCAGGCACGGAGTTCCTCTCTCTAAGGATATGTGTCCGAAAACATCAAAGGAGATAGAGGAAATGAAGGTGGTTCCTTATGCATCGGCTGTTGGACGCCTCATGTATGCTATGTTTTGTACGAGACCAAATATCCGCATTGCCGTAGGCATTGATAGCAGATATCAGAGTAACCCTGGATAGGGACATTGGACTGCGGTAAAGCATATACTGAAATACTTGAGACGGAGTAGGGACTATATGCTGATTTACCGGGCAGACCAATTAATCCCTGTGGGTTACATGGATTCAGATTTCCAGTCGGATAGGGACAAGAGTAAGTCCACCTCAGGGTTTGTGTTTACTTTAAGAGGTGGAACCATAGTATGGGGGAGTGTCAAGCAGAAATGCGTGGCAGACTCCACCATGGAAGCTGAGTATGTGACAATCTTAGAGGCAGCCAAAGAAGCTGTATGGCTCAGGAACTTCATCATGGACTTGGATGTGATTCCTGGTTTGCCCAGATCTATCAAAATTTATTGTGATAACAGTGGTGCAGTTACAAACTCGAAGGAACCACGAGCCCATAAGATGAGTAAACACATAGAGCGCAAGTACCACCTGATACGAGAATCGTAAAGAGAGGAGAAGTAGATGTCGCCAAGATTGCATCGGAGGACAACCTGGCGGATCCTTTCACTAAGGCCCTTCCGGCGAGAGCTTTTGATCGGCATGTGGAGGATATGGGAGTCAGATGTATGGTACTGTGAGGGCAACAGAGTCTTTGAGTCTAAGTGGAAGAATGTTAGAATGTGTAACGCCCCAAAATTTCCATTTTAAGTTCTTAAAGTCCTTAGAACTATTTAAAAATGGTTTAGAAATATTCTAGATATTTTTAGGAATTTTTAGAATATTTTTATGGAATTTTCCGAGTCCGTTTAGTATTTTTACTAAAAGAAATAGAATTTTCGGCAAAAAGTTGCCTGGACGAGTTTTGAACCCGAGACCTCCCATGGGATCAACGACTTAAGTTGGTCGGGTTAACCAGGCGCCCCAGCAGGGGTGTGCTGAAAGAAAATAGAGAGATATTAAGTTAAGTTATAAGTTGGACTTAAATACCCCTTGCTATAAATAGAAGAACTTAAGTGGGGGTTTTATTTTTGGTTCGGCAACTTCTCCCCCTCCTCACCATCCACCGACCCCCTCCTCCCCTCTCTTGTGCGCACGCCAACCACACCAAGACTAGGGCTTCCCTCCGATGGCCGGCCAAGGCTCCTCTCCGAGAGAATTTCCTATATTCGGAATCCCCGCGACGAGAGGAACGCGTGAGCGCGAAGAAATCTCCGAGACTTCGAGTTTCTCCGGAACCTCTGATGGACCCAAAATGACTGTCACGAAAGTGGGTCTCAAATTTAGAAATTTATAAATGTGCTGGAAACCCTTTTTGCAATTAAAGAAGAAAAATGTAGTAAGGGGCCACAGGTCGTATTTTTCCAAGGGCTAGTTCAAGTTTGTTTGATTCGAGCTCGCGTTTATGCGTCGTTAATGTTTTTGGGTTTCAAATTAAACTTGGGGTTTTGTTTTGCAATGAGAAATGAAATTACAAAATAAAAGGAAAGAAAACTTAACTAGACAAGTTTAAGCTAAGAATGGCAATTGATGAGCTTAACAATCGAACAACTTAATCAAAACAATGAAACTTTACTGAATTGGTAAAACAAATATGAATTCAACTTACAAGAGTACATTGCAGATTGTATTGAACTTAAGGTACTACCACTCAAAGCCGAAACCTAACTCGCCACAATTAAAGCTATGAAACTTGATACGCAAGGGAATAAGAAAACTATGTGTCAAAATGACTCGAAATGCAGGAAATGGACTGCTCATTAATTTGGAAGAAAACAAGGCTGTTAATGAAGAGTTTTGCAATACTGAATTAAGAAGTTCGAAACCTTAAAGCTGAACCATCAAATAGAACTATTGCAGAAATTAAATGGAGGAAAAAGAAAACAGATTCTTGAAGCGAAGATGCTGCCACAAAGGTTTGATGCAAAGTGCAAAAGTAACTCAACTGATGTGAATCAATTGGGTGTAAAACAAACAAGCCAAGTACAAAATTTCAGTAACAAATAGAAGCACAATCAGCTTCTGGTGATACAAAAATTCAGAAACAACACATGGAGTGCAGAAATGGAGCTTAAATGCAGAAATGAACTTGTAAACAAGGTCTTCAGCTGCCGAACTAAGGCAAAAACAATCAATTCAAATTCAGATTGAGAAGTTTAAACTAAGAGTAAACTGATATGCAAGTTATGAATGGAGAAATGCAATTTCAGATTCCAGAACTGGAATGAAATAGCAATTGAATTGAAACAACAATCAACTAATTTGCAGAAATTAAGGCTGGTAAGTATCAACTAAAACTAAATGCAGATCTTGATCTTAATTGCTATGGAAGTAAACTACTGCAAAGTAAATTTAGAAAGAAATCTAAAACTTGCATCGAATCAAGCTTAAGAACCGAGACAAAATCTAATCTGCAAAAACAGAATTGGCACGCAGAAAACAGGGCTGATACAATAAAAACAGATTTAAAATGAAAGCTGTAAACTAAAGATTCACTGAATTCGAATACAATTGATCACTGAGCAAGTTCACTAACTAATCTACTAGCAATAAGAACCTAATTAACGCTGGAAAAATTCAGAAAATGTAAACGGAACAGCTGATACAAAGACAGAACAGTAATGAATTTCTGAAACTGAAATTACAGCTAAGGAAAACAAAAGAAATGCGATTAAAACTAAGCCTCGATCATTCCTTGATTCAAAACCACCTTGTTCGTCACGCAAGGGCAAGCCAAGAACCCTTAAACTCGCAAATCGCTGGGAATTAGCTCCAATTTCAGATCTGATCACAGATTCGCGCACAGCTGCAATCAGTGATTAAATCTCCATAGAAACCTCCTCCGAGGATCCAGATCTTGCTCCAAGGTGCTGATCGAGTTGGTCACGCCTCTCCTTAAAAGAAATCACGAAGAAATTGAAGAAGAAACGAAGAAGAACGGAGCTGAGCTGAAGACGCGACGCCGAGATCTGCCTAGGGAATTTTCAATTTAAACTTAACCCATTTAATTTGAACGACTGAGATTAATCCCGCTTCATCCAACGGTGGATCCTCGCCCGATTTGATTCAAAATTTCCAGATCTTGATCAGAGGTCAGGATCATCCTCGTGGTAGTTCGGATCTGCCAGATCTTCAACGGATGATCCAGATCACCTTGATCTTTGTATGGATGGTTTAGAACACTCCGATCATGATCCAACGGCTAGATGGTCTCTGATTTAGCTGAAACTCTCAGTTCTTGATCTGATCACTTGATTAGCCTTAATCCCAGCTCGGATTGATCAAAAGTTCTCAAATGGTCTAGATCTAACCGTTCTCTCATCGGACGGTCCAAATTAGTTGACGCTTGATTCCTTGGATCTAATCCACTTTTAACTCAACTTTGACCCATCATTACCTAGGTCCATGATCCTTCCAAGCCTACAAAAGTAGATCAAAATTTAGTGACAAAACAATCCAAATATAACAAGATTTACAATTAGGTCCAAAAACGGTATAAATCCTAAACCTAGGGTAAATCCACAATTACACAAGTAAAATATGGGTCAAACACAGATTTAAACATATAAAATGATCAACAAAATGACACTTATCAACCTCCAACGCCATTCTTGGTTGTAAGTCCAAGATATCGAAGTAAGTACTGCTCACCTGCAGTAAGAGGCGGTTTTCCGCAAGATTTTCCCGTTAGAAAGTTAAAATGCAATTTTCCTTAAAGTTTATGATTTTGCATGTAATCCTAGGATGATCCATGCTTGTATAAGTTTGATTAAGCACCCTATATGAGGTTAGGGGCTAAGAAAAGTTATGAGAAAAGAAAAGAGAAGATAAAGATAAGAAAAGAAAAGGCCAAGGCCTTAAGAAATGCCCAAAAGTCAAGACTTAGGGATTTGGGCACACAAGGGGCTCGTTAAAATGCCAAGGCATTTAAAGATAAGAAAGAAAAGAAAGAAAAGCTATTTTATTTTCTAAGGCCAGTACCCGGCGTCCAAGGGCGTCGTTAAAGAAATCCAGGTGTCAAATTCCAAGGTCTAGGCCCTGGTAGACCAAGGTCTGCTCTATTAGGATTGGTGGCTCGCTACCCCAACCTTTTAGGGAACGCGCATAAGATGGTACTTACATATTAAGTGGATCCAAGTGAGATATTATTTTCAAGTATATGCTTTAGCAAAGTTTTCTAAAGTTTAAGAAAGTTTTCTAAAAGTTAAAGAATGAATTAAAGTTAAAGAATTGCTAAAGTTTCAAGTTAAGCCAAGAACAAGTAAGTTAAGACTTATTAATGCTTGAGTATGCATGTCTTGAGTTATACATATTGTTTTAGTGTTTCTTTTAAGCATAAAAGTATCTCATGTGATTTCACATTGTTTAAAAAGCATGTTTGCACATTTCGAGATTTTGTGAGCTAGATAGTACTTACTAAGCTTTTTGCTTATTAGTTGCATTTCCTCTTGCTGCAGGTAAAGGTAAAGGCAAGCAATTCTGAAGGAAGGCGACAAGGCGGTGCTGAGTGACGTGTGTGTGGTGGCTGACCTTGGAGAGGTCCTTGGGACAAGATGAATGAAGGACTTAAAGTGCATTTATTATAAAGTCTTAGTTTAAGTTAGATCATATAGCATTTATCCAAGTATTTGCGTTTTAGATATTTTGCATATCCTAAAACCATGAGTAAAGTTTCCATGTCATTTCATTTAGCATACATATCCTTATGATTGCATTGGATGAGTGTAAGTGTGAGTAGTTTTTGAATATTATACTTGATGGAGCTATTTGATGCATGTGCCAAGATATTGTGAGTTTCCCTTTGAATCAAGTTTTTATTGCTATAAATATGCCTAGAAAAGTTGCATTACATTCCAAAATGCTTTAGTAAGATTAGAACATGTATTTTGGTGTTATGAATGCATAGGAGTTAAGATTGGTACAAAACTCTAGTTTAAAGTTCATATAGATTTCATAACTTATTTACTTCCGCAAAAGTTCTAATTTCGAGTTTATGAAGTTGTTTTGATTAGCCAAAATGTTTGGGAACTAGCATAGAGTATAGAAATGGTGTTGTGTCTTTGTATGGCTTGAAACTATATGTTCTGTGGACTTTTGAAACAAAGTTCGAATCTGAATTTCAGGTTTTCAGGCGTGCCAGTCGACTGGTTCAGTATCAGTCGACTGCCCCTATCGAACAGTAGCTTCTGTTCGATGCATCAGTCGACTTGCCAAGAGGCCAGTCGACTGGTGCCGCTCCCCAGAAACTTTCTGTGGCCCGATACCAGTCGACTGGTTAGATCGCAGTCGACTGGCATTGCAGAAAGTTCTATAGATGAAAAGAAGTGTGCCATTGTATCATGCATGACTATTAGAGTTAGAATATCATCCCTAGATGGATTTAAAAGAAAAAATAAAGAAGTTCCGCATTCTTAGTCGTACAGTAGAGTCAAGATAGTAGATAAAGTAGCGGACCGTCTAAGGTAGAGAAGGCGGGTCGCTACAGGTGGTATCAGAGCCGTTCCCATTCTCCAGCATCACACACACATCAGCATCAACCTTGCCGTCTTCAAGTAAGAAAGCTTTAAGTTTCCAGTTTTTCTATTGCTCCTTTATTTAATTGCAGTATAGAGAAATGCTTAAGTACTTACTCACATGTGCATAGAATAAGGAAGCATGTTTAATATCTTAGTATCACGGAATCATGTTTAATCCCTAGAATGGATATTAGGTTACTAAGTAAGAAGTCAAGTTTATACTAGAGAGGTAGTAGTGATTTCTTGTTCTCCTTATGCATTATTAGATGGCAAGAAGAGGCCCGAGCTCCTAATGCAAGGAACGGAACCCCAGTTCAAGATAACAATGAGCCTGGCACAGAACAGCCAAACCTGATGGCAGTCATTGCTCAAATGCAAGTTCAGATTTCAGAGCAACAGAAGACCATCGCCACACTGATGGCAAATCAGCACCCAGTGCCCCCTACACCACCCACAGCAGGAGTGGGAACTCCAGTGGTGGCTGAAGTTCCACCAGTCACCAGGAGACCCCTGCCGTGAACCGAAGACAAGAAGCATACCTCGTCCAGTGGCAGAGGCTGAAACCCGAAAGCTTCTCAGGCACGACTGAGCCCTGGGATGCCCAGGCTTGGTTCAAGACTTTAGAGAGCACAATGGAGCTTCTTGACTGGCCAGAAGTCGAGAAGGTCAAATGTGTCTCCTTCTGCCTAACTGGAGATGCTCGTATGTGTAACACCCCAAATTTATCAATGTAAAATCATGACAATGTATAAAAATGGTTATAATGAAATGATATAAATTTCATGCAATCACATGCTATGAAATGTCATGAATACATGAAATATTATATTCATGAAATATTATTATCAAGAAATATTAGCATGAAATATTATATTCATGAAATATTATTATCATGAAATATTAGCATGAAATATTATATTCATGAAATATTATTCATGAAATATTATTATCATGAAATATTATCATGAAATAGTATATGCATGAAATATTATTATCATGAAATATTATCATGAAATATTATATTCATGAAATATTATTATCATGAAATATTATCATGAAATATTAGATTCATGAAATATTATTAATATTATGAAATTTCATGATGGGCTTGGCTTAATGGGCTTTGATATGGGTTAGTGCAAATTGTGATAAAAAGAAGAGCTAGAAAGGAGAAAGCAAGGATTGAACCTTGAACCTCCTAGTTGCACTCACCATGTCATAACCAATGAACCAAGCAATATTTCATGTAGAAGGAGTAGGGAACATGCTTGTTAAAAGCTAGGGAAGTGAAGAGACATGTCTTTTCATGAGAAAAGTATAAATAAGGGAAGTTGGAATAACTTCCTCTTTCTTCTCTTCTTCTTCTTCCTTTTCTCTTCTCCACCGAAACCTCCTTCATCCTCTTCCCTTTTTCCATTTTCGAAAACATCATCCTAGGGTTCTAACCCTAGGGTAATTGCAAGAGGGAGAGTCCAAGTGCCATTGCTCTCTACCAAGACCAAGGAACCTAGAGGAAAATTTGGAAGAAAAGGGATTGTCACGTACCCTTCAAGTGTAGGGTACCCTACGGTTTAAGAGAAGGCGAAATTCCAGCGCTAGGATGTAAGTATCCTCTCGCCTGCAGTATAATGGTTTATGCATGTTTTCCTTGTGTTCTTGTTTTGAAAAAAATGGGAGTTCCTCCCTTATAAGACTTTCGGCCACCACCATTCATGGGACTTGGTTACTTCTTATTGCATGAGGAGATCCCTAGAAACTTAGGGTATACATGTAGATGGATTTTTCTTCATGGTGTCAAGAACAAAACCTAGGTTTGTCCTTGTATGGGTTTCGGCCACTTCCTAAAGGAGGGGTGTGGCAACTTTTCAATACATGAAAATAACCCTTAAGACTTAGGGTACACTCATATGTGATGTTTCCCAATTTTTGAGAAGACAAAATTAGGGTTTAGCACCCTATATAACTTTCGGCCAAAGGTAGGAAAGTTAGGGTTCTTGTGTGGCTTGCTATCCTATTATGTTTCCATGATTAGTATTGTAGATAAAATGGTTGTATAAATGTTTGTGTGAAGATGGGATGTCAAAAACCTAGCCTACCCTACCCTACAATGTTTCGGCCACCCCTTGTAATTTAGGGTTAGTGGATGCTAACCCCACTTTGAGGTTTAAACCATGTTTCAATTGTTAACATGAAAAGTACTTGAGGTGTTTGTAA
>JAGFNQ010004076.1:0-22817 GCA_024364735.1 Boesenbergia rotunda
ATGAGGTCCATAAATGTCGCTGGAGCATTTGTGACCCCAAAAGGCATGACTACAAACTCATAGTGCCCATATCTGCTTCTTAAAGCTGTCTTCGGAATATCACCCTCTCTGACTTTGACCTGGTGATAGCCGGATCTCAAATCTATCTTTGAGAATACTGTGGATCCCTTTAGCTGGTCGAACAAATCATCGATCCTGGGTAGAGAGTACCGGTTCTTGATGGTGACTTGATTTAGAGCCCGGTAATCTATACACAGGCGCATGAACCCATCTTTCTTCTTCACGAACAACACTGGAGCTCCCCAAGGTGAATGACTAGGGCGTATGAAGCCCTTGTCGAGCAGATCCTGTAGTTGCTCCCAACATTCTCTTAATTGTGCTGGAGTCATACGGTATGGTGCTTTTGAAATAGGGTTGGTACCTGGAATGAGATCTACCTCATACTCTATCTCCCTGTCTGGTGCTAAGCCTGGTAGCTCGTCAGGGAAGACTGCTGGGTAGTCACATACCACTGGGACCTCTTCTAGCTTTTGGTCCTTGACTTGTTCGGCATGGACTACATGTGCTAGAAATCCAGCACATCCTGTACTCAGTAGTTTCCGTGCTTTCATGGCGGAGAGAAATTTCTTGGCCTTCTTTTTCGGTTCTCCGATGTATTCAAACTACTCTCCTGCCTCTGGTTGGAATACGACTTTCCTTTTTCGGCACTCTATGGAAGCGCCGTATTTGCTCAGGAAGTCCATCCCAAAAATGACATCATAGTCGGACATATTCAGTATTACTAGATCACAGTAAAGCTCTCTATCTGAAATGCTGACTGGTATGGCACGGAGCCAGTGCGTAGATGCCATGATGTCTCCGGAGGGCAGAGTAGTCAGGAACTGACCACTAAGTACATCTGGAGTTACTGCTAGTTTTCCGGCGAATGTCCTGGATATATATGAATGGGTTTCCCCAGTATCGAAAAGTACAGATGCATGCAGGTTTAAAATACTAATCTGACCTGTAACAACTGTAGAGGCAGTGGCTACATCCTCTCTGGTCAGTGAGAAAACCCGGGCATTGGTGGTAGCTGGTGGAGCTTCTAATCTGCCTTGACTGATCTGAGGACCCTCTAGTGCAGTCTGCATCAGGTGAAGCTGGGCCGGCTTACCTCCATACTGAATAGGCTGTGGGGGAGGTAAGTTGGCCTTGTTAGGGCATTGCTTTGCCATATGCCCTTCTTGACCACAGGTGTAGCACCCTCGGGTGCCCAGGCGGCAGACTCCTGAGTGCTGTCTCCCACATTTGGAACAAGTGGGATACTTGGTTTGCTTATTGGCTGGCTCCCCTTTTGGATTGTTCCACTGCTTTCTTTTGCCTTGATTCTTTCCTTTCCAGTTAGAGTTGGAGCCCTGGGGTTTCTGAGTTCCTGTGCTACTGCTTTGGCCCTTATTCTCTGTCACGGCTGCCTTCTGCTGTCGCATGCTGTTCAGGTAATGTTCGGTGATCAGAGCACTGCTAACTAGTTCCTCTGAGGTTTGCGGCCTATGGACGCCGCTGGCCACATTCAGTGCTATCTCTGGCCTTAGCATCTTGAGCATTAGCCTGACTCGCTCTCGTTCAGTACTGACCAGCTCAGGGCACAGGCGAGCCAGTCTGTTGAATCTCTTCACGGCTTCCTCTACTGATAGGTTGCCCTGCCGAAATTCAGTGAACTCGTCATAGTGGCAGTTTGTGACCCGTATGTGGAAGAATTCTTCAAAGAACTCTTCTGCAAAACTAGCCCAGGGCATCTGATTGATTGGGCGTTTCATCTTGATGCGCTCCCACCACATACGCGCGTCTTCGGCTAGGCAGAAGGAGGCACACTTCACTTTCTCGTGCTCTGGCCAGTCTAGGAGCTCAATGGTACTCTCTAGTGTCTTGAACCAAGCTTGGGCATCCCATGGTTCACTGGTTCCTGAGAAGGTCTCTGGCTTGATCTTCTGCCACTGGATCAGATAAGCTTCCCCCTTTGCCCCTGCTGATAGGGCTACTGGCATGACTGGTGGTACTGGTGCCACTGGTGGAACCTCCGTCACTATCGGCGTCTCGACCTGGGGCACTGGGGTAACAGTGGGAGTAGCCTGCTGATTAGCGGTTAGAGCAGCAATCACTTGCTGTTGTTCCGCTACCTGTCTCTGCAGTCGTGCTACTACCTCTGCCAGGTCCGCTGGAGGCACTAAGTGGTCTGCCTCCTGCTGAGGCTCAGTAACTGGTGCTCTTCTAACTGAGCGTCCTCTTTCCATTATCTAGAATAGAGGAGGATCATACAATTAATATTTTAATTCTAAAACATGCTATCAGATATAAACTAAGGTATTAAATATGCTTCCGTTAACTGTAAACAAGAACTGGCTAGAAACAGATGACATGAATAACATTAAAATACTAAGAATTTGGAAGCAAAAAAATATTGTAATGTGAGAGATACTCTTACTTGGAAGCTGCAGGTCTGATGCTGATGTGTGTGAGGAGGAAAGATGGAACTTGCTCTGATACCACTCTGTAACGACCCACCTTCTGGTACTGAGCTTTAAGGCGGATCGCTACCTACTGACTGACTAACTGACTAATTATTGATTTCTTATAATGCTAAACCAACTAGGAGAATTTTAAAAAAATTCTTATTCTCCTAATTATTTTTAAATGTGTACTGAACTAACAATTTATAACTTAAGCATGCTGCGGTAACTTATAAACATGTTGGAAGTACTAACCAGCGAAATTAAAATAAAAACTTTAATGTTATTAGCTTGGCCAGGATTTGATCCCCCGACCTCTGCATTGCATGGCTAAGCACTAACCAGCTGCTCTACACCCCTTTCGTTGTACACATTACCAGTCGACTGGTACTGAGCCAGTCGACTGGTAGTGCTGAAACTCCAAATTTCAGATTTCCACAACTTATCAAACTTGAGCTACAATGTACCAAATTCGTAGCCAACAAGCATAACGACATAAATAAAGTTCCACAGTTATTCTAGGGCATTTATTACATATTTTTGGAGGGTTTTTAGCATGTATAGCAACTTAGAAATCACAAAAACGACATGTAGAAGCATGAACATAAACGTGCCAAGTTCGTATCAACTTCTTATTGAAACCATTCATTATTCATGTCTAAGGGCATTCTTAGCCACTACATGTCATTCTATATGGTGCATATATGTTAAAACAAGCATATCCTATGTATTTAGCATGTAAATCCAAAATGTCATGTTCTTATCTCTAATGCTTAAGCATGGATCTAAATTACCATATTACAAGTAGTAACTCATGACATTCAAGCATTCACAAAACCAATATTAAGTCAGGTAAGTAAACTACTTCAAGCATACTAGGCACCACGAATACAAGTCTAATTAAATTCATACATGGTTCACATAATTTATTGTGGAACAACTAAAGGAGCATAATAAAGACTTTCTATGCTTTGCAAGTTTCGAAGACTTTTATTCCAACTCCACCACCACACACACTTTGCATCAAGCCCGCTGCCTCCGCTACTAGTGCTTTCCTTTACCTGTATCTACAGTATAAGGAAATGCAAACTAATAAGCATAAAGCTTAGTAAGTACCATCTAGCCTCACAAACCTATGAAAACTCGAATTATGCTTTTGTAAAACATGCTATGCACATACATGCTCATATCCATAAGTAATCATGTTAGGCTCATGCTAAAATACATATCATAGGATGTCATGGCATATAACTGAGACATGGCACATACTGAACTAAAAATGAAAAGTAAGCTATAGCATGGCATACATATCTGAACTGGAACTGAAACTAACTAACATAAAACTAACTATTAGATTCACCACAGGCTAATATGAATTTCTGAAAACTAAATACATATAGTGGGTGAAAATAATAATCAACTGCTGTGGGCCCTGCAATGTACCAACTGTGCGCGCATCCCTAATAAACCCGAGGTAGCAAATCCCGAATCCATTAGGGTTCTACTAGGTTATCAAAACCTAGGGGCAACTAGGAGCCCATCCCTTACTAGGTTATCTAAACCTAGAGGCAACTTGGAGTCTATCCCTGGACCGAATCCTGGTACAATACCAACTGAAAATAAAATAGTTCTTTTATACTTTTCTTTTTCTCTTCTGATTCTTGCTTTTACTAGGTTATCTAAACCTAGGGGCAACTAGGAGCCCATCCCACTGGACCTTGGTCCTAATCATAAACTGGAGCAAGAATTTCTATTCTTTAATGCTTTCTATAGCATTAACTGAACTGAACATTTTAACAAACACCTAATGTGCGTGCTTGTTCATGATATACGATTTCTAATCGTAGAACCTACATATAAGGAATTAAGCATACGAAACGTCAACCGAAACTACTTATACTACAGGTGAGGGATACTTACATCCTGCGCTAGGTTTTCCTTATGAATAAAATCTGAAATTCCCGAGGGAACGTCGAATTTCGACGTTCTTCTTGCTCCTTGGCGTTCTCCTCGCGTCTACGAGAATTCTCGTAGAGAATAGGGCCTCTTGAAACCTTCCCTTGGCTTCTCCTTTGTCTTGGGCGAGAGAGAGGGCGAGAGGAGGGGTCGCGTGCGTGAGGGAGGGCGTTGGCGTCGTTGGGTTGGAAGAAAATTAACCTAAAACTCGTAACTCTCTCTTTTATACTTATGGGGGGCGAATTTAACTAATTTCACCTTATCTATTGTTTCCCTTAATCTATTTCAACAAAAGTAAAGCATCCCAGTTGGTTCGCCCTTTCTCCTCTCACAGCCTTGGTTAAGGGATCAAATCCCACTTAATGTTTTTTTTCCTTTTTATCCCTTTTTGCCACTTTCGTTTATCAAAAAAATTCTATAAAAATATCTATAAATTTGGAATAAATTCTAAGATATTTCTAAAATTAGTTTCGAGAATTTTCGGGCGTTACAGTCAAAGCTGTCAGTGGTCTCTGGAAAAGTCAAGATGGGAGCGCTTGTCAATCTTCTCATTAATTCTGTAAAACTGTTCTCGCAGTCCTCTGTCCGCTGAAACCTTCTATTCTTTCTGGTAAGAGCTGTCAGTGGGGAGGCTATTCTGGAGAAATCCTCTACAAACTTTCTGTAGTAACTGGCTAGACCCAGAAAACTTCTGATCTCACTGGCATTCTTCGGTCTAACACAGTTACTTACTGCTTCTATTTTGCTGGGGTCTACCATCACACCATCCTTGGAGATGATGTGACCCAGAAAAGACACCTGATCGAGCCAAAACTCACACTTGGAGAATTTCACATAGAGTTGGCTCCGCTGAAGAATTTCCAATACTGTCTTCAGGTGTTCTGCGTGTTCCTTCTGAGTCCTAGAATATATCAGAATATTATCGATGAAGGCGATAACAAACTTATCTAAATATTCTCGGAACACCCTGTTCATGAGGTCCATGAAAGTCGCTGGAGCATTCGTTACGCCGAAAGGCATAACTACAAACTCATAGTGTCCGTATCTTGTTCTGAAAGCTGTCTTGGGGATGTCACCTTCTTTAACTTTCACCTGGTGATATCCCGATCTCATGTCTATTTTTTTGAGAACACTTCTGCTCCCTTTAGCTGATCGAAGAAGTCGTCAATTCTTGGCAAGGGATACTTGTTCTTGATGGTGACTTGATTCAAGGCCCGGTAATCTATACACAAGGCCCGGTCAATTCTTGGCAAGGGAACACTGCTGCTCCCTTTAGCTGCCTTAGAATGGTTCACTTCTGGTTCCAAGGGTCTAGACATGATTCTTGGAAAATAGAAGTCGGTTCTAAATCGATCCGGATTAGTCTATAGAACCAAATCTAGACAAAGATCCTACTATGCTGTACTGAACCAGTCCAGACCTAAAATTTAGGCATGGGTACCCAAACTATGCCTGAACAAACAAATTGGATCAAATCAGTATTGGATCCCCAAGGACAACATTCACATCTTGCCTAACCATTATCGTGGCTTTAGTCCAGGGGGAGCCAAATTAAAAACAATATTTATAGCTATATAAATTTCAAATCTTGTTTTCAAAATGCATGATTGCGTGTTTATTTAATTTCTGTAATTTATTATACTTAGACTTAGGAATGGTTAGTTTAAGGATTGAACCAACTTAACTGAAATTTGAACAACATAGTATTGGGTGGCGGTGAGATGATAGTACGTTAGGGAAGCTAATTCTAATAAGGTCAAGTATACTCTACTTAGTTTCTTTAGACTGGTGAAACTAGCCGAAGCTACCGATCCAAGACCCAAACTAGTTAGACCAGAATTTTTCAAGAAATAGTTTTGAAAATGAAATTTCATTAAAAGGCTTTGTCAAGGAAAGGGTTGATGATCCAATAAGGCTACGACCAATGAAGGCATATTGCCTCGTCAAGACCTGGAAGCCGATTTCTGAAATTCAAATTCAAATTATTCCTTGTCAAATTTGAATCTAACATAAATTTTCAGTTAATTATAGATTCAAACATTAGTTTTAAAATAAACTCAAAATCAATTGCTTTCAAAATTAATTAGACTTTTTTTAAAAATAAATCATGATTTTTCAAAAATAATACTATCAAAACCTATCTCACAAAAACCCATAAGGCAAAAGTGTTTGACAACTCTAGATTGGATGAGACAGCTAGGTTTAATTTAACCAAAGCTCATCTGTTTTTTCTTGCAAGTTGGAACTAAAATGACTTGACTATTGGTTAATCAAACCTAATCAAAACTGGTCAAAATGATCAAACCTGGTCAAACCTAGTCAAATTGGTCAAAGTAAGATTAAGACAAGTCAAAAAGTAGGTCACGGGGCGCCCGTGACCCCTCGGGCCCCCCTTTTTCTCTTCCATCGTTAAGGACAAAAAACTGCAAAAGCAGCTATTGAGGGCGCCCAGACCCTCACGGGCACCCCCATAGACATGGTCAAAAGCAGAAAGCTGCCAAAAGTCAGCTACAGCCTACGGGGGACGCCCTCGTTCTCCGGGGCGCCCTCATGGACCGGGGCACCCTCTCACCCCAGGGCGCCTGACCGAACACTATAAAAGGCCACCAAGCCTCACTCACTTGCCACAACCAAAACCATTCTCCTCTCCAACTC
Source organism: Boesenbergia rotunda (assembly GCA_024364735.1). Classification (NCBI taxonomy): domain Eukaryota; kingdom Viridiplantae; phylum Streptophyta; class Magnoliopsida; order Zingiberales; family Zingiberaceae; genus Boesenbergia; species Boesenbergia rotunda. The sequence continues at coordinate 7,098 of JAGFNQ010004076.1, forward strand.
CCTTCCTCCCAAAGCGACCTTGCAACCTTCACTTGCTCCCTTAACCTCGACCATGCCTCCCCGAACGGCTACTCGGGATATTTTTTTTTCTCCTTCTCTTACGCATTCAAAATTATTTTTTTCTTAAATTCATTCCTTTAAATGCATGTTTCTTATCTTAGAAAATGTCGAGCAAACCAATCAGACCCCGGTACCGAACGTAGTCCCGATCCTAGGTTCCCAACTTTAGAACTTTGTAATAAGTTTGCTCGAACGACATACGAGCCTATAAAAATGAGCTACTTAAATAGACAATTCTTCTCCCAATCTTGTCCGTTGGCAATGAATGTTATAAACTTTTACCAACTCGACAACCTCGTATTCTGCACTCATCCAATTAACACATCCTTATGTGCAGAATTCTATAACAACATAATTAGACAGGATGATCTTATGTTCGCCACCACCATTCAAGGGATTCCCCTGACAATCACACCTTCGCTGATCAACCGATTTCTTGGACTACGACTCTCACAGTCCACCTTTTGCTGTTACCCTCCTAGGGAGCCTCCCTTTGATGCTCCCTACTCTCACATTACCCTAGATACTTTACACTCCTACTTCTATAGGCATGCTAGAAACCCCCTGGCCAGACGAATTCAGTCTGTTGACCTTCAGGTCTAGGACTACGCTCTATATAGAGTTCTAGTCCGATGCATTCAGCCTTTATCCACTAGAGACGTCGCTACCATGCGACCATTTCATATCTTCCTCCTATACGCATTGATTCATCATCTTGATATCGACATTGGACTCCACATGTTCCATGCGATCCTACATGCGTCCAGTGTTACCACGCAGGGGCGGGTATGCACTCCCTATTGCCACATCATCACTTCCATTCTTCATCATCACGGTCGTAACATCACCGAGGGGGAGACGACCGCGTTGACTGACTTCGATGAGATAGGTTATAGGAACTTCTCCCTAGCTGGTATAGAGGTTTCGAGTACCGGGGTTTTATCCTTGAGACGTCAGAGAGCCAGGCCCCAGATCGACTCAGATGAGGAGGTTGAAGTCGATGTCGCAGATCTGGCAGCCGAGGTTCGTGAGCACATAGATGAGCCACCACCACTGAGCATAGACCAGCGCTTCACTCAGATGCAGACGGAGCTCCATAGCCTCCGAGAGGAGGTCGAGGCTTACCACTTCGAGCAGATGGACGCTCGAAGAGCCGATCGAGAAGTAGATGACGCTCGATACACCGAGATGATGTCACTACCCAGAGCGTGGCAGCCTGGCTCATCAGACCACCCTGGCCCCTCGTCATAGCTGGATGACTTCATTAAATGCTTTGTAACTCATGCCTAACATATGTCAAACTATACTAGTCCACGTTTTGACCAGTTAACTTATATGCACTTGCCTACTTGTTTGACTATCTGTCCATTATCAATTAGGATTATGCTTGGTAGAATAGGTTTACTCTATTTTTCTATTTTTTTCTGCTTGATTGGAAAAATCAGTTTCTAAAATAAGTTTAAAACTGCTTTACTTGATTTCAAAATCAACTTTCAGTTAGTTTGAAAAATCTTTTTATCACTTTTAATTTTTCGACTTAGTTTTTTTTTTTTTTTGAAAAACTACCCCCTTCAAAACTAGGGTTTTTTCACAAAATGGACTTAGCCTAGGCCCTAACCGTAGAACTGCATGCACCTATAGATTTAGAAGCCAGCATCTCACAAGCACCTTAGGGTACTTTTGATTGATAACCTAGAATGGGTTGAGATGCTTAGGTCGTTGCCTTAATTCAAGATGCTTTAAGTCAGTGCATCTGCAGTAATTGGGGCACTAAATACAACTTAAACAGTAATCAAGTTAAGTGTCAAGATCTAACTTGAACAGAACACTTAACTTGACTATCTCTAGCGAAAACTACTATTTATAACAGTTAGTAAGTAGCTAATTGGGTTAGACATGATCCTAACGAGATAATCGAAATTGGTTTGGTTCAGTTTTGATTTGGTTCAGTATAGCACATTATTCTGATATATCATTATGCAGTTTATATTTTTACTATATGACTTTGTTTTTGATATATGGCAAATGGGGAGAGATAAGAAAGGAGAGAAGTTTTTTAAATTTTTTTTCAAAACAAGCTTTTTTCAAATTTTTTCAAAATTCTAAATTTCAAAAACTTTATCCTTTCTTCAAAAAGTACTTAAGCTAAGTTGTTTAAAAAATGTTTTCAAAGTAGTTAAGCTATGTTTTTAAAACTGCTTTCTTCAAAGTACTTAAGCTGAGTCCTTCAAAACTGTTTTCAAATTACTTAATCTATTTTTTTTAAAAACGATGTCAAAAGTACTTGATCTAAATTATTTTCAAAATTGATTCTAAGTACTTGACCCAAGCAGTTTTCAAAAGTATTCTCTAAAGTACTTTAATTGAAGCTATGTTCAAAATATCTCAAAGTACTTATTACTAAACTTCTCTAATATAAAAGTTTCTAAGTTTCTAAAATGTACTAAAGATATTGAAAACTTTTAAAAGTGCTTCCAAGAACTTAAAAGATGTTTTAGAAAATTTCCTACTAGGTTATTTTTCTAAATTTCTAAATATAAAAAATTCTTTTATGCCCAATCAAAATGTAATTTTGGAAAATATTTTTTATAACTTCTTTTGAAAAATCTTCTAAGTATTGAAAAATTAATTTCGTTATTTTGACTTAGAATTTTTTTTCAAACCCCACGAGCCTTTGAAAAACCTAGGGGGAAATTCCTTCCAGGGGGAAGAAACTAAAATATTAATTGATTCGATTAACTTAACATTTTGAATCGGGTTGCCATAAATCAAAAAGGGGGAGATTGTTGGTGTAGGCCCACCTAAGTCGAACCTGGATTTTGATAATGGCAAAGGGTTCAAAAGTTAAGATCTTATGTTGATCTAACATGTTCACTAAGGGTACAGAAAAAGAAGCCCTAGGTACACTAGACACGTATTCCTGGTTGAGGACTGGGCACGAAGCCCTGGCAAGGAGCTGGGCACCGAAGACCTACTCGGAAGGTGGGCACGAAGTCCTGGTCGAGGACTAGGCACAAAGCCCTGGCAAGGAGCTGGGCACCAAAGACCTGCGCGGAAGGTGGGCACGAAGACCTGGTCAGGTGCATTGGGCAAAGTTTCAACCGGAGGAGCCGGTTGGCAAAAGATAAACTCTCCTGAGAGGAGTAGGTGAGGACGCGTTCCCCGTGGAGGGAACAGTAGGCGTTGGCTCGACCTAGGGCTCCATTTTGGAGACCCAAAGTCAGAACCAAGACAGCTACGGTTGTAAAACTCACTAACATGCTTGCTGTGTTTTGTTTGGTACTAACCCTGGATGCAGGACCGAAGGAACGAGTTTCTGCAGCTCAGAACGTCCAAAAGGAGAGGTGCAGCAGCTGGGCAGGGCGCCCCGGAGGTCCTGGGCGCCCCCAAGGTGAAGGCAAGACAAGCTAAGCAAGTAATGCTTCGGAAGCACACTGGGGAGGGCGCCCCCTTGCTCCCGGGCGCCCCAGGTGCCTCGGGCGCCCTGGGTCCAAGCCAACGAAGCGGATAGAGTTTGAGCCAGCGAGAAGCCAACAGACCGAGTCAACCGGGGTGCCCCTGCGTCCCGGGCGCCCCTAGTCAAACCTCAGCCCGATCCTTGAGGGATAAAGGATGACCGAGACTGTTGCGGATCGAAGGCCACATAGAGGGCGCCCCCAATGTCTAGGGCACCCCCTAGGGCTGCTATAAATATCCCTCAACCCCCAAGGCTTCATGACACAACTTTCTAATGCCACTACGCTCTTCTACTCAAGCGCTCTGCTCCAGAATCCTCCAATCTCGAGATACAAGTGCCAACGACGATCCTCTGCTCCGAAATACAACCTACACTAGGCGTCGGTAACGAAGAGTGTTAAGTTTTTAGTTTACTGTACTAAAATTGTGATATTCTATTGTAAACACTTTGCGCACATACAGAATTGCCCGCAGTAAACGGTCAACGACCGTGGGCCTTGGAGTAGGAGCCGACCGCGTCTCCGAACCAAGTAAAATCGCCTGTCTTTGCATTGTGTTTTAATTTTCCACTGTGTATTCTCTTATCTTTAATCCGAAAATGATTTACGATATTCACCCCCCCCCTCTATCGTATTCTCTCGATCCAACAATTTGTGCATAGACCTCTTCAGTTTCTACAGAATTATCTTCTAGAATCATTTGTTCTAATATTTTTAGTTATGAATGCTCATTTTATATTTCTATTGGTTTTGACAATTCATATCCAAGGGAAGGAATCAACTTCTGGTGCAAAGCTAAGGGGCGCGACTGTCTTCATCTGGTTGACTGCACTTGGATGAAGCTACTGGGGATATTTTGATGATGTTTGGACATGGTTCTTGATGAATATGATATTTTGATGATGTTATCTCAGTTTGGACTAATACTGGGGATATCTTGATGTATGATATTTGTGCAGTATGATGTATGATATTTGATGATATTTTGATGTATGATAGTTTGAAGTGTGTTTGCTCAGTATTTTTTAATTATTTAAATAATTTATTTTTTAAATGGCGTCAGTTTATTTGTTGTTAAATTGTTGGCTGCCTCAACCAAAAGACAACGATTTTTATTTGTTGTCAAACTGCTGTTTAAATCACACAAAATAACGGTTTAATACTATTGTTAAACTATTGTCAATCACATCAAAAGACAATGGTGGAAAACCATTGACGCACTGTTGTCATTGACTATAAACGACAATGGTTTTTAACTATTGTTTTTAGCACTCTTTTTAACAACACGACCTTTAACAATAGTGTTTTTAGCCTACCACAACGGTGAACGATCGTTGTTAATAAGTATTTTTCTTGTAGTGGGGCTTACCTTCAGGATCGTTGTCTATTTTGGCATTTGTGGTCATAGGAATGCTTAAGTTCTTTGAATTATTCATTTTAAATTTATTTATTAATTCTTTTGCGTATTTTGATTTATGAATGTAGTTTCCATCTTTGGTCTAACCTAAGAAGGAAGTTTAATTCTCTTACTAGACTCATTTCAAATTTGGTTTCCATAATCTTAATAAAGTCTTTTAGGAAGTTAGTGTTTGTTGAACTAAAAATTATATTACCTACGTAAACATGGGCTATAAAAATATCTTTTTCTAAAGTTTTAACAAAAAAAAGTTGAGTCAATTTAACCTTGGTTAAAACCTTTAGAAATTAGACAGGTGGATAATCTTTCATACCACGCCCTAGGTGCTTGTTTTAATCCATAAAGGGCTTTCCTAAGTTTGAACACATTATTAGGGTAGTCAAGATCCTCAAAGCTTGGGGGTTGTCCTACGTAGACTTCTTTTATAAAATCATTTATGAAGGCAGACTTGACATCCATTTGGTATAATTTAAATCCTTTATAGGCTGCAAAGGCTAGTAGCATCTTAATTGACTCACGTCTAGCTACAGGAGCATAGGTTTCATCATAATCTAACCCCTAAACTTGACTAAATCCTTTAGCTACTAAGCGGGCTTTGTTCCTTACTATTTCACCTTCATTGTTCAACTTAATCCAAAATACCCACTTAGTGTCTATTATAGACTTACCTTCTGGTTTAGGCACTAAGTCCCAGACTAGGTTTCATTCAAATTGTGTTAGTTCCTCTTGCATAACTATGATCCAGTCTGGGTCAGGTAAGGCCTCTTCTATAGTCTTTGGTTCTATCTTAGAAATTAGTGTAACTTGACTTAGGTTCATATAGGAAGACCTTGTTCTAACCCCTAAGGTTGGCCCTAAGGTTGAATCACCGATAATTTGGTCAGTTGGGTGATTTAGTAAAGGTTTTTTTGATTGCCTAGAGTTTGGTTCAGCCTCAGGTCTAGCTGGTAGGTTTTGGGTTGGAACAGGTTCAACAGTTTGAATTGGTTCAGTTATTGGTTCAATTACTGGTTCAATCATTGGTTCAATTATCGGTTCAATTGTTGGTTCAACTGTTGATTCAATTGTTGGTTCAATTTCGTCTTGATCTTGATTAGAAGTGGTTGGTTTTGACGAATTGATTAAATTAATTGAGTTGGGTTTTGTTATGATTTCTTTGTCAAATATAACATTCATGGTTTCTTCTGTAGGACCGGTGCCATCGATAGGGGGGGTTAATATCGGAAAACTTTCGGAAATCTTCGTTCGTAAAACTATTCAGATCGTTAGTGCAGCGGAAAAATAAAAACAAAACGAACACAGGTACACAGCGGATTTTACTTGGTTCCTGACCCCCCAGGGTCAGTACATCCAAGGCCTATGCACGGGAACGCCCGTCCACTATTGGTCTCCTTCCCGGACTTTCCGGAGGCGGAGAAACCCGACTTACAGTGTAAGATTTACAAGCAATAATATAGAAAAATTAAGTGCAGTAATTAACACGCAAACCAACGAGAAAAAGTCTGACGCTCGACCGATCTGGACCTCCGAAGTGCCGCGCACCTCCTCCTGGAGCCTCCCGATCGTAGAGCCTCGTTTCTAGCGTGTTGTCGTCGGTCAGAAGGCTTGGGATCGCTCTTGGTAGTTGTGTCTGAAGCTGAGGGGTCGAAGCCCCTTATATAGGCCTCCTGGGGGCGCCCTGGACGCTGGGGGCGCCCCGGATGACTCGGTCAAACTTTATCCCTGTGTCTATCTCACCGCAGCTGATAACAGCTTTGACCAGGGCGCCCCGGATCTTCCGGGCGCCCATCTTGAACCCAGTCAGCGCTTTATCCTGTGCTTCGGACTCGCAGCAGTGAAGACTGTGTTGACCAGGGCGCCCTGGTGCATGAGGGCGCCCTGGTGCATGAGGGCGCCCTGGTTAGGGCCTTCATCAAGCTTGCTATGTCTTCGGTTCTTGGTACCTGCAATATCCACAAACACAAAGCATAGATACATATAATATTGGTCTTAAGGACTTGGTTCGGACTTCGGATTTACACGAAACCCTAGGTCGAACCGGCACGAGTTCCTATCCCCGAGAACTCGCCCTTCACCTACTCCTTTCAGGAGACGGTTGCCACCCAGTCCTTCGGATGGACTTTTGCTTAGCCTCCAATTACTCCGGATCTCGAGACGCCCGAACCCCGACCCGTCTCTACTCCTATCCTTAGTCATCGCTCAGCTAAGTTACTTAGTCCCTCGGACCAAGTCTTCATTTCCTAGCAGTCCTTCGCCAGGTGCCTAGCAGCCCTTCGCTAGGTCTTTGTTACCAAGCGGTCCTTCGCCTGGTGCCTAGCAATCCTTCGCTAGGTCTTTTATGCCTAGCAGCCCTTCGCTAGGTGCCTAGCAGCCCTTCGCTAGGTCTTAGGGTTACGATACCTAGCAGCCCTTCGCTAGGTGCCTAACATCCCTTCGTTAGGTCTTAAGGTTACAATACCTAGCAGCCCTTCGCTAGGTGCCTAGCAGCCCTTCGCTAGGACTTGGGGTTTCGATGCCTAGTTTAACTAGGACTTTTCTTCAGCTTTGGTTACTTCACTTTTGCTCCCCTTTGTCTATTCATTGAATCACTGACTTAAGTATATTGTCAAACATTAAAACACTTAAAGAGGAATATCATTGATGCAACTTGCACCAACAATCTCCCCCTTTTTGATGTTTGACAATAACTTAAGTTAGATTGGTTTAATGGGGATAAATCACTATCCTTGGAAAAAAATGAAAAAAGTTTTGAAACTACATTTTTTATTTTTGGGAGAAAATTTTTCTAACTTAAGCACACCTCTTCCCCTTTGTCATACATCAAAAATAATATTTGCACCAACCATGACAGTATTTGAAAATACTTAGTATAAATTTTGAAGACATACCATAAAACTAATACTTAAGTATTATGAGCTCAGAAAACTTTAGACAATATTTTGAAAGATGATCTTTGAAGCATGCAAGTGTTAGTGATATGAGAGAAGTGTCCTAAGGCAATCGCCTTATGATTGTAAACATTTATTTCGATAAATGATAATTCACTATTTGAGTATACATGTTTCTGTATTTGATTGGGATCTTAAACTCATCTACTGAATGTCCGCCATACAGTTCACAGCATAAGAGAATTTGTGATGGGATCACAACTAGTGATTATCTCTAAATGTGCAAATGTGAAGTGTTGGAAATATCCCTAGTCGATGAATTGATAAATACGGACATTATCAATTCTGTTGAGACTAGCATGGGTTATTCTCTATTCAGCTGATTCTCACTGGCCGGTGACATTGGGATGTCCGGAGATAAACATGGATGCTAGTTAAGGGAACTAGTTCATTGGAGTGACTAGCTGTAAGACTTCATATGGGAATCTACATGTAGATATGTCAATGAAGATCTTACTGCGGCTTAAGTGCGATCTTCCTTTGACTTGCGGTGTTCAAGTCATCTTGGTCATGGAGACTTATACTTTGACATCTTAAGCAAGCATCTCCAAGGAGGTGTGGACCCAGGATGATCGGGTATAAGCCGAAGTGCCCGAAGATGTTTGAACAGCCTACAAAGGATTCACCACTCCTTGAGAGGAGATGTATACCCAGGCCTATCGTCGGATTGTTACTCAAAGCCTCTGGCCAGAGCATATCATGTTTAGAGTGAGAGTCTCTGAAATACATGAGAGTAATTAGAAATTCAAAGGACGAGAAAGACACTACTTGGGCTAGGTGTGACGTAGTCAGCCTAGTGGGGACTGACACCATTGACCGTGTCCTGAACCAAGTGGGTATAAGGTGGTGAAGGGAATGGGGCACGATTCATTAGAGCTGCTGAAGGGTTTCAGAATAATTTCTTCTGAGGTCAAACCGTTGATCTTTCGATTAATTGGGGATCATGACGTACTACTAGGTACCACTCATGATCGTTCTATAATTAGTTAATTATAGACGGCCAACATAAATCGAAAGCCTATTTAGTCACACGCACTACGAGTAATCCGAGGGATTTAAAACGAGTTGAAAATTGGATTTTCCGATCAAGAGAAATAAGTCGAATCTGAGTTAGTCAGAGGCGCATTAGAAGCTAAAAATGGCTAAGTCTTTTGAAGGCTTTTTGGGCGAATTAAATGAGTTTAATTCGCGACGGTCCGGGTTGGGTTTGGCCGACCAAAGAGGGTGTTAACCCCTCTTTGGTGGCCGGCCAAATAAAAGGAGAAAACCAATTTAATTGGTTTAATTAATAAAATAAATCTAGCGTGATTTATTTTATAAATTATGGATAAATAAATTTGTATAAAGAAATTTATATAAATAAAATTTATAGAAATTTATTCTTTTATGGAAGATTAAAATAATCCATGAGTTGGTTCATTTTAATTTTATAAAATCAATTATGAATTGATTTATCCATAATAAGAAAGTTTATAAATTTCTTATAAAATTTATTCCATAATTTAAAGAGAAGAAGAATTAGTTTTTATTATAAATTAGTTTATAATAAAGACTTGGTTTAAACGGAATTAATTCATAAGAATTTATAGGATAAATTTCTTATGATAAATAATTAGTTTTATTATAAAGTTAGTTATAATAAAATTCATAAGAAAATTTATAGGATAAATTTCTTATGATAACTAATTTGTTTTATTATAAATGGTTATAATAAGACTAGGCTTAAACGGAATAAGCAATAAGAAAATTTATAAGATAAATTTCTTATAACTAATTCCGTTAATTCGGTTTAGAGGGAGACTTAGCAAAGGAGTTGCTACTATATAAAGGAACCAAAGGCTAGCCCTTATTCCTAACTCAACTTATCATAGAGCTCTCCCTCTCTCTCTTCTCTTCTCTCCTCCTTCTCTTCTTCTTTCCTTAGGGCCGGCGCACCCTAGCTCTCTAGGGCCGGCGCACCCTAGTTCCTCTAGGGCCGGCGCCCAATCACAACACCAAGGAGGTGTTGCCGTGAGCCACTAGAAGAAGAAGAATCCGAACAAGAAGAAGAAGAAGCGGATAGCGACTCCTCTCCTCTCGGAATTCGATTCCGTTACTTCTTGTTGGTTAGTTTCTAACTCTTCCCTTGATCTTTCAAGTTGTGCCTATAGAGAATCTAGTAGTTCTCGTCGGCACAAAACTCGTGACTTGGTGAAGTCATCCCGAAGAGAACTCGGCGTGGACGCGAATAGAGGCGAAACTTCCAAGGGACGCTACGGTTGGATCTCGTCCCTTTTCTTCGAGTTACGAAAGGTACAAAGTAAATTATTTTACTTTTTCGCAAAGTTTTATTTTATGATTATGTCAACACACCATAAGATTGCATGCTAGATACGAAGTTAAAATAATTTAGGAAAATATTTTATGCAAACTCTTCCGCTGCACGTAAAAAATTTAAATTTTACGAACTCGTATCCTTGTCGACATGCACCCGGTCCCAACAGTGGTATCAGAGCCGGTTAGTGTTCGACTTAATCAAATAATTGTTTTGTGGAAAACTTTGTCATGATCTCAATTTCGGAAAAAAATTTTCAATTATGGAAACTTTCAAATTATAATAAATTTTAGATTTAGGAATTTCAAAGTTTGGAAATCTTCATGAAATTTCGCAAACGTTTGAAATTTTCTATTTTCTGAAATTTTATAATAATTTCAAAAACCTCCCATCTTTGGAAACTTTCCAATTTTGGGAATTTTTCTAATTTTAGAAATTTTCCAATTTTGGAAATATGTAAGTTTTCTTTGTACCGGAAACTTACAATTATTCTGAAAACCTATTTTTGAAATCTCGCAACTTTGGGCACTTTCTTTTAAGAAAGTCTAGACAAATTCATGGACAGTTAATTGACAATTAAATTTGAATTGGTTTTTAAATTGACAACAAAATTCTTTATTTTGGATTGAGCCTCGGGGAGCCGTCCAATTTAAAGTTAGTTGTTGTAATTTAATTTCCCAATTTTTAATTGAAATTGTCATGTTTGATTGGATTGAGCCTCGGGGAGCCGTCCAATTGGATTTACAACACATTACTTTTCTTTGGGTATCTGAGCCTCGGGGAGCCACCCTTAGAAAACAATTTGTTGTAATTAATTAAATCCATGAATAAAATATGTTTAAGAGGTGATGCTCTTACATATTGTTGTCTCCAAAATTAATTAGGAAAATGGTTTCCTATAGAGTTTCTTAAATGAGATTTTCATGAAAATAATATGTGGTTGAATTAAGGGATTTGTCTCTTAATTTAATAAGATTTGATTTAGAGAAATCAAAGTCTTGAACATATTATTTCCGAAATTAATTATGACAATTTAGGAAATTGTTTCCCAAAACAATTCCTTTAATAAAGTATGAAATTATAATTAGGAAATCCGGTTCCTAATTTAATTCATGAGACTTGATAAATTAAGTCACATGCATACTTTGTTAAGGAAATCGTTAGTCATGACATAATTTTATGTCATGAATGTGCTTAGAAAAGAATGAGACCCAAAACCCCTTACAAAATATTAAGGCCAACACCTTCCATTAATATGGTTAGAATCGGAGTTTTGTTTCTCGCTTGGGTTGATGGACACATCCATGCCCGACTTGAACCTCAACATGTTCAAACCATAGAATTAGTTTATGAATAATATAGTTCGAGTCAGAGGTCAATCATTAGTTTTGGTTGTTGGACACATCCAAGCCTGACTAAGCGGTTGAATGAGCTCCAACCATGTTAAAACTATTTCTTGATTAATGGGTCAGCCTTAAGCTTGGAGCATCGATTTGTTGTGCCACAGCCAAGGTCGATGTAAAGAGAGGTGCAGTTGGGTGCTATGTATAATGATACATACTTGTTAATGAGTTAACAACCCAATGTTTTATGCAAACATTCAATTAGTTGATAGCATAATGTGATAGTTACATATATGTGATGTGTAATCGGTATAATTACCTACCTTCATAGCTAAGAAGAACTTGATGGCCACAACCATGGTTGTTCTTATCTATGGTTGGATATCAACCTATTTGGAGATGTTCCTACGATCTCCCGAATTGATAATAAGGGTGAATCAATTCGTAAAATAAATAGGATTTAATTTATGTATGTTGATACATTCTTTAATAAATCTTCTCACATAATCTCAATTTGTATTTCTAGGTTAATCACTCGATCATGTCTTCTCTGAATTTGCGTTCCATCTTGGACACTAACAAATTAACTGGGCCTAACTTCATAGACTGGCTTCGAAACCTGAGGATAGTCCTCAAGGCAGAGAAGATTGCTTATGTCCTTGAAGTTCTACTTCCCTCAAATCCTCCAGCAGATGCAACTCCAGACCAATTGGTAGCCTATCAGAAACATGTGACCGATTCTGAACTTGCAAGTTGCATCATGCTAGCCTCTATGGTACCTGAGCTGCAAAAGCTGCATGAGCATATGGATGCTTATACCATCATCTTCCATCTTAATGAGTTGTTTGAAGAGCAGGCGAGATCCGAAAGGTTCGAAGTCTCCAGACTCCTCTTCACAACTAAGATGCAAGAAGGCACTTCTGCCTCGCAGTTTGTGCTAAAGATGTTGGGGTACATTGAGCGACTGAACACACTCGGTTTTGCAATGGATCATGAACTAAGTATTGACTTAATTCTGAGTTGTTTGCCCAAAAGTTATTCACAATTTGTGATGAACTATCAGATGAACAAGCTGGAAACTACCATTCCTGAGTTAGTCAACCTGCTGAGGACTGTAGAGCCTTCTGTAAAGCAGGAACAAAAGGCAGTTCTGTTAGTTGGTTCCTCGAAGAAAGGTTCTAAGAGGAAGGCCAAAGAACAGAATAAGGGAAAGAAGAAAAAGGCTAAAAAAACTGAAAAGAAACCAAAAGGCACTTGCCATCATTGTGGCAAGGAGGGTCACTGGCGAAGAAACTGCAAGATTTATCTTGAGTCCTTGAAAGAGAAGGCATCCGATGCCCCATCCTCTTCAAGTATCTTCGTTATTGAATGTCACTCTATTTCCTCAAACACATGGGTACTTGATACTGGGTGTAGCTCACATATATGTAATGATATACAAGGGCTAAGGAATAGAAGAAGACTCGTCAAGGGAGAAGCAGATTTGCGAGTTGGAAATGGAGCAAAGATTGCTGCTGTTGCCATCGGAACATACTTGCTAAAGCTCCCGACTGGACGTATCTTAGAACTGGATAATTGTTATTTCGTTCCTTCGTTAATAAAGAACATTGTATCTATTTCATGTTTGAATGAAAAAGGTTATCATTTGACTTTTAGTAACAAATGTTGTTACATAACTTTAAATGGCGTTCTTTATGGGAATGGAACTTTGTGCAATGGCATCTACACGTTAGATTTATCCAGTGACGTTTTCAATATCGAAGTTAGCAACAAACGTGCTCGAATAGATAATCGAATAGACTCCTACACTTGGCATTGCTGTCTTGGCCATGTAAGTAAGAAACGCATGACCGAATTGCACCGATGTGGAATTTTGGAATCATTTGAACCCGATTCATTTGATACATGCGAATCGTGCTTAAAAGGCAAGATGACCAAATTACCCTTTACCGGAAAAGGTAATCCAGTGGGAGAATTGCTTGGTCTGATACATACTGATGTATGTGGACTAATGTCAACTCTTGCACAAGGAGGCTATAGCTACTTCATCACCTTTATCGATGATCACTCACGATTCGGGTACGTGTTCTTGATGAAACACAAATCTGAAGTCTTTGAGAAATCAAAGAGTTCAGAAATGAAGTAGAGAAACAGCTTGGCAAAAGTATTAAAATACTTCGATCCGATCGGGGTGGTGAATACTTAAGTCAAGAGTTTCAAGATTATCTAAGGGACAATGGGATATTATCCCAATGGACTCCGCCATATACACCACAGCATAATGGTGTATCTGAGAGGCGCAACCGAACCTTGATGGACATGGTTAGGTCGATGATGAATCATGCAACTCTTCCAAAATTCTTTTGGGGTTATGTACTTAAGACAGCTGTTTATTTATTAAACAGAGTCGCGACCAAGGTAGTCTCTACTACTCCATATGAGATTTGGAATAGTAAGAAACCTCACTTAACTCACCTTAAGATATGGGGTTGTCCTGCTTACGTAAAGCGGGTTGTATCAGACAAATTGGATGCTAAGTCTGATAAATGTCTATTTATTGGATACCCTAAGGAAACGAAGGGTTACCAATTCTATCATCCCTTGGAACAAAAGGTGTTTGTTTCAAGGCATGCTGTATTTCTAGAAAAAGAATTTCTTTTACAAGAAAACAGTGGGAGTGGCATTGAACTTGATGAAGTTCAAGAAACTCCAATAGACATTACAGAGACACCGAGTCTAGGCCCACAACCGATAATTCATAATGATGAGCTATCAGTTGAACCTAAAACTACACCACCTCTTCGTAGATCTGATAGGACACGCAACATTCCAGAGAGATACGGATTTCTCGTAAGTGAATCGAACGACGTGTTGCTCATTGGCGATGACGAACCTATCAGTTATGAAGATGTTCTGAAAAGTTCAAAAAGGGACAAATGGCTTGAAGCCATGAAGTCGGAAATGGATTCCATGTACGAAAATCAAGTATGGGACTTGGTTAACCCACCTGAAGGGATTAAACCCATAGGGTACAAGTGGGTTTTCAAGAAGAAAACCGACATGGAAGGTAATGTTGTTACCTTTAAGGCTAGATTAGTGGCAAAAGGATATCGTCAGAAGCAAGGAATTGATTATGACGAAACCTATTCGCCAGTAGCTATGCTTAAATCCATTCGGATGCTCCTAGCCATAGCAGCTCATTATGATTATGAGATTTGGCAAATGGATGTGAAAACAGCTTTCCTTAACGGAAACCTGCTTGAGGACGTATACATGATACAACCTGATGGTTTCACATTGGTTGATAAAACCAAGGTATGCAAGCTTCGACGATCCATATATGGACTGAAGCAAGCATCTAGGAGCTGGAATATCCGTTTTGATGAGACAATCAAAAAGTTTGATTTCTCACAAAATCCTGACGAACCTTGTGTGTACAAGAAGGTTAGTGGGAGTGCAGTCGTATTCCTAGTATTATATGTCGACGACATCTTTCTTATAGGAAACGATATTTCAGTCTTATAGACAGTTAAAATTTGGTTATCCAAAACTTTCTCCATGAAAGACCTGGGAGAAGCAACCTATATCCTTGGGATTAGAATCTATAGAGATAGATCAAAACGGTTGCTCGGTCTTTCGCAGTCTACATATATAGACCGAGTGCTAAAAAGGTTTAGTATGTCGGAATCCAAGAAAGGTTACCTTCCCATCAGGCATGGGATCAACCTTTCAAAGTTTATGTGTCCGCGCACAGAAGACGAGAGGATTTGCATGAATAAGATTCCCTATGCATCCGCGATAGGATCTATCATGTATGCTATGTTATGTACTAGGCCTGATGTATCGTATGCTTTGAGCGTCACAAGCAGATACCAGTCGGATCCAGGAATGGATCACTGGGCGACTGTTAAGACAATCCTTAAGTACTTAAGAAGAACTAAGGATGTGTTCTTAATATATGGAGAAGGAGATTTGGTAATACGTGGGTATACAGATGTCAGTTTCCAGACAGATAAGGATGACTCCAAATCGCAGTCTGGATACGTATTTACTTTGAATGGAGGCGCAGTTAGTTGGAAAAGTTCCAAACAAGACACCGTAGCAGATTCCACCACGGAAGCGGAATATATCGCAGCTTCGGAAGCAGCAAAGGAAGCAGTCTGGATCAAGAAGTTCGTCTCTG